>JADRCC010541380.1:0-15201 GCA_019843855.1 Hylomyscus alleni
AAATTTACTATTTTTTTAATCCCACAGAACAAAAAGAATGTGCAGAGTGCTAGTTTTTGCAAAGAGGAGGGGAAAATGGTGTCTAAATCTCAGAAGACATTCTCACAGAAGAAGGAGGCCACAAGTTACACAGATGAAGAACTCCTCAAATTTGTTAAGCGTAATAACAGAAAAGAGTAGATAGTAAAGTGACAATTGCCAGTTTGCAAAGCAAGCCAATGCATAATTCCCTCTGGAAATGGGAGGGGATGAGTGATGGAGGAGGAGGAAGAGAAGGAGAAAGAGGAGGAGGAAGAAAAGGAGGGGAGGAAGGAAAATGAGGTAAAGAAGGAGATGAAGAGGAAGAGAAGGGGAAGAACTAGGGCAAGAATAAGGAGGAAGAACAGGAGATGAAAGGGAGAGGATGGGGGGAAAGGAAGAAGAGGAAAAGCAAAAGGATGAAGATGAGGAACAGGAGGAAGAAGAAAAGGAAGAGAAGGGAAAAAAAGAAAACTTTCCTCCAATACGATCTACAGTCTCTTCTGGTTTCCTTGGTCATCCTGAAGCCATGGCATGTTTGCTGAAAGGCTATGGTGTGATGTCCAATGGCAGCTGGGTGCATCTTGGCTCCCAGTATTATTCTGAAGAGCACTTGAAACAGAGCAAGTAAAGTAGCATCTCATGATGGTCTGCCCTCCTCTTCATCTTTTAAAGCAATCAGGTATTTTTGTGTTCTATCCTTTCTGTGCATAACATTGAGGAGGTATTCTCACAGTGAGGTGCTAAAACAGAATATAAATGGAGTACAAAGTAATATACAGAAGGGAACCTGAGGTTTTTCAACCTCTGCTTTTCTCATCTTATGAACTGAATAATTATTGCAGAAAAATATGTGTTTTAAATGTTTAAAAGCATCCTGATTTTCGTTGACTTGTTGCCAACACCACTCTCCTATAGTAGAACAACCAAAAACACATTCAGGGACTACGATTGCCTTTTAGTGCAAGCTTGGCCCCTTGTTGAGGGCCACTGAAAAGCAGACTACTCTACTGGCTAATTTCAGACTTGAAAATACTCCTGGGGTTCCCTGGAGTGACTATGCATAAACTGGAGCAGGGAGCTTTATGGAGTAAGTATGTCCTACAAAGTTCTGACAATCTATCAGTTTGGAAATTGCTTTGACTTAGTAAAGGAACAACTCAAATGAGGCATATTGCAGTCTGCAAATATACAAAAGTCAGCCTATAAAATAAGGTTCACCTTTATTCTCATAGTCCAAAGGAGCTCAGAGAAAATTACAAAGCAGAGACTGATAAAAATAACAGAACAGGTAATATGTAATCACTGAACACATTTAAAGAAAAGTTCAATGGTCTCTTGATGGGAAGTTATGATCATAAATCATGCATCTGGAAGGATGACCTATGACTTTAAGGTATATTAAGATAGTGTACTAGATATAACATAATACAAAATTAGAATGGAATAGGATAGGGACTCATTTACCTCACATGTAAATAACGTAAAAAGAAATAACATTATCTATATTTAAAATGTGTTCTCGATCATCGGTAAATATAGCTATGAACTTTTAGAAAATTCCAAGTATTTAGGCTTATCTGACTTCATTGGGTTCCTCTGTGCCAGGTCCCTTTGTACCAGGTCCTTCTCTATCATCATACCTATTTGCTAGATGAGAGACATGCATATAAGACTTTACACATTTTGTTGCAGACCATGTGACACCTAAGTAGTAAGACCAAAATCTCCTTTTCTATGATTTCAAAGACCAGAATTCTACCTGCTGGACTCACTGTGACCCAGCAAAAAAGAAAGGAGGAGCAGATTATTTTGAATGCTTTATCTTTTTCCTGTCTTTCATGTACAACCTTTGGAATGTTTAGAATGTTTCATGTACCATCTTTTTAACATTGGAATCATGCAAACAAAAAGGCAATGTTAAAAATAATTAAATATATAAAATGATAGCCAAAATAACAAATATGCAAGTAACATTACATCTACATATATTTATGCAATAACAACTAGTGAAAAAAAAAGAACAAAGGTCATGAAATTGAAGGAAATACAGGAGGAGAATATTGGAGGGCTTGGATGAAGGAAAGGGAAAGCATGTTGTAATTTCAAAAAAGAAAAGAAAAAAAGAAGAAAAAATAATTATTTGCTTTACTTTCCCTGAGAAGAGTGTCTCTGGAGAGAAAGAGCATCATCAAGCATCCATTCAGACCTAGGAATGAGGAATGTGCCCTTGGCGTGTCACATACCAACTATTTCTACAGTTGAAAACCATGATGTGATTTTACAGATGCAAGCCAGATGCCCTGATCCATATATTGCCCCAAAACCTGGGCTTTAATCAGCCTAAGGAATTAGTTAACATTTACATGTATATCAAAATGTGCTGATTGATCTTACTCTACCGAAATTATCTCACGATAGGGAAGGATCCAGTCCCTTCTTGACAGTGTACAGTACTTGGGGTAGGGAAGATGTGTGGGGCATGTGAAGATCAAAGGAATAAATTTACATAAGTGAGAGATAAAGGGATTTAAAATATAAGAGTCCAGAATAATAAAAAGAAATGAAGCTCATTAAAGGTAGCATTAAGTGCTGGAGATTGTTTCAAAAACGCTACAAAATTATAATTGAGACTTTGTGCCTAAATAAACAGAGTCATTAGCAGTTAAATATTTGTCCAGGATTGTATAGCTTGTACTCAAGGATGCAAATCAAGTCCGTCTGACTGCACATATGTACTCCCAAGGCAGGATATACCCATTACATCCACCCTGCATTTGAATAGATCTCTCTTCTTCACAAAGCAATAAATATTAACTATGTAGAGATGTCAGGACTCCCTGGTTTCATTCCATTTCCCCTTCCGCCCACTCCTTTTTCATTTTGTTATTGCTGTTAATCATTAAAAGCTAATTTGGATGCCCTAGTGACTCATAGAACCGTCTAATGAATGTAATAAAAGTGAGAAAGCCATTCACATCCCAGGCTGCTCTCAGACCTTACAATCTGGTTGATTTGGGCAGATGTGTTTAGCTTGTTAGGAATCGGCTTTGAAGGCCTTCAGCCTGACAACAGCCGAGCAGATGGACAAGTTCTCTAAGATCCTGAGTATGTTTCCCACAAAAGTAAGGCAGCTGCAATACTTTAATGAGGATCAAAGGTAGTGTAATTTGCTGCTTAAGGATCCAGGCACTCGGTGCTCACTCATGATGGGAGAGAAGCTCTCCCGTCTAAGAGCCTACATGCTGCACAGCTGGCTGCCTGTGGGTAGAAGTTCCGCCAGTTGGGAAGATAGGCCTGTAGTGACATGTTCTTTCTCTCACTCCTGGGAACCTCACTTGTCTATACTTCTGCACTTTTTACTTTCAGGCTTGTTTTCTTTGGCGATTCAAGCGTCCCTTTGTACGATTTTGATCAGCAATGAGTCAAGCCATGTGTAAGGTCAGGGTTCTGTCCCTGTGTCAAATACCTGAGACACAATTCAGAGAGAATAAGCATGTATTTTCGCTTATGTCTTTAGACTTTAGTTTCTGGGCTGTAGTAAGACAGAATGTCATGACACCATGAGTGCATGTTGAACACCCACCTCCTAGGAATTAGACAGAGGAAGCAGAATGCTGATGATAGTGAATTATCTGGCTTCCTCTTCTATTCCATTCAAGCCCCCAGCCCATGGGCTACTGTCACCCACACTTAAGCTGTGTGCTTGGAAACACCCTCACAGACACAGCAGGGCTCATCTTTACTAATCTTCCAGGTGTCATTCACTTCAGTTGGGCTAGTAACACTAAATTAAACTTAAAGTCACTTTAAGCAATTATTAATGTAATAAGTAATTATTACCTAATTATTAATTTAATTAAGTAGTTATTAATGATAACTCTTTCATCCTCTCATTAGACACTGTTGCATAAAGACATGTGCATAAAGACACACCTGTACTGCCACTACCCTCCACTGCCCAGAACTCTGCACCTTTTGGAATTACTGAGATTCTACTGTCCATCTTCTGTTTTCTCTGACTCTCACATTTGCTGACACCAGTTTTTCATCTTTTGACCTTGACCCTAAGCCTTTCTTCACATTAGTGACTCAGACTGCCTTCATGGTAATTTTCTCATCTTTAGACAGCTGCACCTGCCCACTTCTTACCTCTATATATTAATTAGTGATACAATATGTAAAACATAACATGGACCAGGAAATGAACATTGCAGGTAGAGAAAATAAAGACTAGAGGGAGACTTAGACTTCTGGGAAGTAAGTAGATTCAAATTGAAAAATAAACCACAGTTTGTCAGCACATCATGTTGGGCAGTGTCAGCATAGATGCCCTACAATGCATTATGCAATGGATTAAGCCCTATTGAAGTCACAAGAGCAGGAGTCAAGCAGTGACTTTATAGTATGCAAGCCACTTTCACTGTAATATTTTTCTCAATGTCTTGCTTAATTCACTCCAAAAGAGTACTAGATAGGAATTGTTACACCTGTTTTGTAGATTACAAAGGTTAGGGCAATAATAATTAAATGATATTTTCCTCAAAATGAGACAGTAAAAGACTTACAGTGGAGGCTGAGTTTCCTTGACCCTGAATAACATGAATGCTCAAAGCATCCTCTGCCCTTTAGAAACAATGGCTCAGGCTCTAAGATCAAGAATTGATAAATGGGAACTCTTGAAACTAGAAAGATTCTGTAAGGCAAAGGACATAGTCAGTAAGACAAATCGGCAACCTACAGACTGGGGAAAAAAAATTCACTAAACCCTCATCTGATAGAGGGCTTATATCCAAAATATATAAAGAACTCAAGAAGCTAACCACCATAAAAACCAAACAACCCAATGAAAAATTGGGGTATAGAACTTAACAGAGAATTCACAAAAGAGGAATCTCAAATGGCTGAGAAGCACCTAAAGAAATGTTCAAAGTCCTTAGTGATAAGAGAAATGCAAATCAAAACACCTAAGATTCCACCTTACACAAATCAGAATAGCTAAGATCAAAACCTCAGCCGACAACACATGTTGAAAAGGATGTAGAGAAAGAGTAACACTCCTCCATTGCTGGTGAGATTGCAAACTGGTACAACCACTGTGGAAATCAGTCTGGAGGTTCCTCAGAAAATTGGAAATTGATCTATCTGAAAACCCATTTACTACTCTTGGGAATATACCCAAAAGTTGTCCCATCATGCCACAGAGGCACGTGTTCCACCATGTTCATAGGGGCCTTGTTTTTGATAGCCAAAAGCCAGAAAGAACCCAGATGTCCCACAACAGAAGAATGGATTCAGAAAATGTGGTATAATTACACAGTAGAATATTACTCAGTTATTAAGAACAATGACATCCTGAGTTTTACAGGCAAATGGATGACATTAGAAAATATCCTGAGTGAGGTAACTCAGACCCAAGAAGACACGCATGGTATGTACTCACTAATAAGTAGATATTAGCCAAAAAGAAAAAAAGTACAGAATGCCCAAGATATAGTCCACAGAACTAAAAAAATATCAACAAGCTGAAGGGCCCAAGTGAGGAAGCCTCAATCCCACTAGAGAGAGATAAGAAAGCAACCACAAGGCAGGAGGGAGGGAGGGACCTGAGAGGAAAAGTTGGGGAGAGGGGGAACTTGATCTGGTATTGGGTGGGGAGAAAAGACTGAAGCCCTGAGGGCCAGGAGAAAGAATGGAAACAGGCAACCTAAGCATGTAGGATGTTGGGGGTACCTCCCAGAATGTGCCAGAGATGTAGGAGGTGAGAGATTCTCAGGACTCAAAGGGAGGGACCTTAGATGAAATTCCTGACTGCAGAGAGAGGGAACTTACAGAGCCCATCTCCAGAAGAAAGGCAGCACATCAAGTGAGTGAGAGAGGGGCCATCCCAGTCACAACTCTGATCCATAATTGTTCCTGACTGAAAGAACTGCAGGGATGGAAATGGAGAGGAGCTTGAGGAAAAGAAGGTCCAGCGACAGGCCCAAAGTGAGATCCAGCTCAAGGGGAAGCCCAAGACCTGACACTATTACTGAAACTATGGAGTACTCACAAAAAGGGATATAGCGTGACTGCACTTTGGAAGACCCAAGAAGCAGCTGAAAGAGTCAGATGCAGATATTTGCACTCAAACAATGGTCAGAAGCTGCTGACCCCTGTGGTTGAATTAGGGAAAAGCTGGAAGAACCTGAGGAGGAGGGCGATCCCGTAGGAGGACCAGCAGTCTCAATTAACCTGGACCCCTGAGATCTCTCAAGACACTGGACTACCAAGCAGGCAGCATACACCAGCTGATCTGAGGCCCCCAACACATATACAGTAGATGACTGCCAGGCCTGGTCTGGGTTCAGTCAGAGAAGACACACCTAACCATCAAGAGACGAGGCCCCAAGGAGTTTAGAGGTCTGGTGGAGTGGTAGGGGTTGGGACATTCTTGTGGAGACAGGGAGATGGGAAGGACATATGGGATATGGGTGGACTAGGAGGGGAACAAAATCTGGAGTGTAGAAAAAAAATTTTTAAAAATTTAAAAAAAAAGAAATAGCCTCAAGGATGCTAATGATACTGATAACACCTGCCGAATGGGCAGGACCACAGAAACCAAAGTATATGAGAAGGAGTCAGAGATGCGAGCTTCCTGGGTATAAACTCCAAGGATCTGGTTTTTTTAGCTATTCAAATTTGTCCACATGGCTTCTATGCACTGTACCTTGGTTTCACATGTAATCAAGTATTACGTGTACCACTCTCATACAGCTATTGTGATCATGCAGTGTGAGAACTCACAGGGATCTTAATAGCTTGCTAAACAGAATTGACCATTTATTAAAAAGTTCCATGTCATGAACATGAAGAAGGAAGACTTCTCTCAACTCTTCATATGGTGCATTTATTGTGTTTACACTCTTAAAACATTAAAATTTTACAAGTTCATGGGACATGGGTGTATGTATAAGCTACTCCCACTTATTGCTTCTTGGTTTTTCATGAGGCTCATTTTAAATAAATCAGATAGCATCATTACACTTACTGAACCTTGAATAACAAACCCCTTGCCATGTGGTTCATAGTTTCTCAAAATTGGTGAGGTTTTTTTTCTGGACTCACTTATTTTTCCCGTTGTTGTGATAAATTTTTCTGCCAAAAGCAATGTAAGGGTTAAAGGGTTCATTTTTCTCTCCCAGTTGAATTCATAGCCCTTTGTTATGGGGAAATCATGGAAGCAGGGATAGCTAGTCACAGGACATCCACATTAGAAAACAGAACAAACGCATGCTCCTCTCACTTTTCCACAGTCCCAGAGTTCCCTCCCATGTAATGTTGCTTCCCTTAATCTAGCTGGATCTTTCCATGTCCATCATATATGAGGCCTATCTACCAGGGCATTTTAGACTCCTTCAAGGTGTCAATTTGAACTAACACTCCCAGTTCTACCATGTGCAATGAGAATAGTTTTGGCAGATTCTATATTAGCTGTTGTATTATGTTTTTAAACAAAATTTCAATTTTACCAATAAAGATTCAGGAGCCAGATGCTGAAGTGAAAACCTACTAGCTCAGAGAGGAAAAGAAAGTACCCAGCTGAACTTCCTCAGCCAGGGTCCACAACGGAAGCTCTCCTCTACACTGTCTCAAAATCTCCTCAAACTAACTGTCCCTCCTTTCTACTTCCTGTGAGTCTCTCTCTATATCCTCCTTATCTCTTCTTCTTCTCCATGGTTTTTACCTATGTTCACTCCCTGTCAACTGGATGCAAATAAAAAGGAAAGATTTGAACTCTAACACAGTAAAACTATTTACAATGATGATGCTATATCACCATGCTTTCCACAACTTCCAGCTTGATTGTGTTTGGCAGTTTGTAGGATTAAGCATTTTTGAGTTCAAAGTTCTGTAAAATGTTGATGTCAATCTCCTATAACTCCCATCATTTGCCTGATTGTTGCTGCTGGATAGTTCTACTGCTGTGGATTCGTGTTTGTGATCCTGACATAATTGAACTAAACTGTAGGATTCCTGACAGAATTTGGAATCCCACTTAAAAAAAATACTTCTCAACAGGTCTCCATCCCCTTGTCCTATTTACCATCATTTCTCCCCTAGCTTTGGATGGTGGACTAGAAAGGGGGTCAAGGCATCTGGGAACCCTTATTAAAGTAGATTTTTATTTATTTTTATTAATCATTTTATTCTTTACATTTCAAATGATATCACCCTTCCCAATTTCCCTTCCACAATCTCCCCCATATCATAACCCCTCCCTTTGCCTCTATGAAGGTGCTTCTCCACCACTCCTGCCTAATCCTCCCCAATCCCCCTTGAAGCATCCCCCTACACTGGGGCATCAAGCCTCCACAAGACCAAGGGCCTCCCCTTCCATTGATGCCAGATAAGGCCATCCTAGCTACATAATTAGCCAGAGCCATGGATCCCTCTATGTATACTCTTTGGTTGGTGGTTTAGTCCCTGGGAGCTCTGGGAGGTCTGGTTAGTGGATATTCTTCCTATGGGGTTGCAAACTCCTTCAGCTCCTTCAGTCCTTCCCCTAGCTCTTTCCTTGATGTCCCCAGGTTCAGTCTGATGGTTGGCTAGAGTATCTGCATCTGTACTAATCAAGTGCTGGCAGAACCTTGCAGGGGACAGCCATACCATCCTGTCAGCAGTGCTTCTTGGCATCAGCAATAGTGTCTGGGTTTGGTGTCTGCAGATGAGATGGATCCCTGGGCGGAATGGTCTCTGGATCACCTTTTCTTTAGTCTCTGCTCTGTTTTTTGTTCCTGCCTTACCTTTAGACAGGAATATTTCTGGGTTAAAAAGATTAAAAAAATTAAGCCTGCATTAGAGAGTTAGATGACATTCTCCTTTAAGCTATTTTAAATACTACTGTATGAACTACTGTATATTCAAATAGCTCTTCAAACACAAAGAGTTTCAATTCTTTTGGGTACAAGTTCTGCAGTGCAATTGCTGACTCCTCCAATAATCACAGTTTTAAGTCTTAAAAACATAACCATATTGTTTTCTACAGCAGCTGCATGCATGCATCGTTTTCTATTTCAACTTAAAATACAAAGGGTTCTGATTCCTCTATGGTTTTATTCGTTTGTTCTTTTCTGTTTGTTGGCTTTCATATGTGTCTGCTTTGCATGAGGTAGTGGTTCACTGCAGTTCTGATCTGCCTTCCCTCATGTTTAATCATGTTGAATTCTATGTTTTTCCCATGTTTATTAACAACTGACTTATCTCCTCTGAAGACATGGTTGTTCAAGACCTTTGCTTAGTTTTGATTTGGGTTCTTTGTGAATGTTGTTGAGTTTTAAGAACTTTCTGTATGTTCTATAGGTAAATTCCTTAGTGATTTTGAATATTTTTGTTGTTGGGATTTTTGTGTTGTCACTGTTGTTAGTGATATTTGATGCACAAAAAACTTTTGCATGACACTTGGTTTGTTAATTTTTTTCTTTGACTGTCTAGATCTGTGGTACTGCCTTATGACAAACTCTACTCCTGAGCATCATTTCCTTTGCTGAATATTTTCTTTTCTCATAAAGATTAACTGATACTCTAATGTTAAGGATATATATTTAATAATTTTTGGACAGATTCATATAATGAACTTTACCCATCAGAAAGCAACATGGTTTACTTTACTTTCCACAAAGATATCAGTTAGCACTTCAGTTATAAGTTGTCTCTTGGGGTTTTCTCTTATATACAAATTCTAAAACCCAAGATCTCTGAGACTATGGAGTAGAACTCTTGTCTCTTCATCTGTAAGTAGAATCAACTTATGATTTAATTTGAACTGTTGTGGGAATTAAACTACTTTAATTAAACAGCAGAATCATTGGCTTAATGGTAAGCATTTAGAATCCTGAAAAATATGAGCCAATCACTTTCCTCACTCAGTGTGAGCTACAAAGTCTAAGATCAGACAGAATTGTATCTAGTATATTCCAATCTGATGTTTTCCAGTGATCTGTCTTCATGTTCCAACATCATTACTTATAGACATTTTACACAGAAGCCAGTTTAGGGCAAAAGTTTCACATCAGCATGTAGGAAGTCAGTTCATGCCTAGTCCATGAAAATGCATGAAAGCTTAGGAAACAGGAATCTTTGCTAAGGCGAGCATCACTCAGTCAATAGGCTTGAGTATTAAATAGGAAGAATAAGAATTCAGTGTTTCACAGTTGAAATGGAAGATTTTTTTTAGAGCAATGTTTCAGGCTTCAGTGTGTTACTGTTAGAGCTACTGGTCTCTTAGGTCTATCTGCTGTAAAGGGTAGAGAAAGGCAATAAACACATGATCACAAACAATAAATACATGCAAACAGACACACACAGTGTGTGATAAGGGACCCTTATGTTGAGGACTAGGGAAGAGAAAGATTTGAATCTTGTCGTGTTAGCCATGTAGTTAGGGAAGGCCTCTTTGATTTTTCCACATAGATTTGGGGCACTCAGAAATGAATACTTGAGACATTATAAAGACAAAATGTTCATTTGTTTGCCTAAGGCAGTGAGCTTCATCTAGAGAAGTTCTCTTAAAAAAAATCACTAAAATTTGACAGTTTCTCACTTGCATATAAAGCGTTGTTTCCATTTCTCCTTTCTATTACCTTTGATAGTCCTCTTATTGCCTTCCATCTACTCCTCAACTTCTCTCTGTCTCTCTCTGTGTCTCCTGTCTCTCCCTGTCTATGTCTCTCTGTCTCTCTGTCTCTGTCTCTCTCTGTCTCTGTCTCTCTCTGTCTGTCTCTCTCTCTCTCTCTCTCTCTCTCTCTCTCTCTCTCTCTCTGTGTGTGTGTGTGTGTGTGTGTGTGTGTGTGTGTGTGTTGAGGTCTTGTCCCTAGATGCTGTGTGTTTAAGCCATGTCACATGCAGTGACAATATTTTATAGTACTCTTTCTCATCATCTAGCTTCTATTGTCTTTTAAGTGTCTCTTGCACAATGCTTCCTGGGTCCTCAAGGTGGGAGACATAGCTGTCCCAGTCTTTTGCTCACAGCACTTTGATGAGTCATGAGTCTCTGCTCTGACACTCATCACTGCTAAAAATAAAGGCTTTTCTGACTAAGGTTGAGAGTTTCATCAATCTATGGGTACAAATATAAATATTTAGATTGGTATTTAATATATTTAAATTAGATAAACTACTTAAATTTAAATATAAATATTTAAAAGAAAGTCAGCTTATACACTCATTTAGCAACATCTATTGTAAACCTCTTCCATAGGGTTCATGACCTTCTTAGCTATAGGTTATTAACAAAGTTTATAGTATCAAGCATAGATTTCCTCCCATGGAGCAAATATCAAGATCCAATAAGTAAATATTTTATTGCTCTGGAATAGTTATTTTCCTCTTATAGCTGATGGCACAAATACACTGGGGTGAATATTGGCTTAGATCATTGATAACTATTTTATTTGAAGCTGTTCTTTCTGGCAGAGGGCTAAGGTAGTGCTGAGCATTATTTGACAAGAATCAGGGATCATTGATGTGTGTGTGTGTGTGTGTGTGTGTGTGTGTGTGTGTGTGTGTGTGTTTGTGTGTAAAGCCTCAATTCTCTCTTTCCATACAAAGTTATAAGGATTGGATTCTAAAACGCTGCACGGTAATAATTTATTTTAAAGCACCACCATTTCATGGAGTTTCTAAATATTTATTAAAAGAGCTATTTTTCTTATCTTTATATGTCTGTGAGAGAATATGCCATGCATGTGAAGGTACTCTTGGATGCCACAAGACAGTATTAGAATCCCTGTAACTGGAGTTAATTGTGGTTGGTAGCCCCCAATTGTGGTTGGTAGCATGATGGGTGCTAGAAACTGAACTCTGGTCTTCAGGAATAGCAGAAAGTGTTCTTAACCACTCAGCAAACTCTCCAGCCCTATCTTCTGGCTGGTTTTTATACAGAGAACTTCTGAAACATAAATTTCAGAGAACGTTGTAAGACACACAAATTGGTATAATCATAAAAAAATAGGAAATTCAATCACTTACCTTTTCTCATTTGTAAAAGTAACTTTTATTCATCTCAGAGGCTTACTGCTGAATAATCCCACCCTTTCTATTTCTCTTTGAACTCTGGCTGGCTGATTCAACTCAGCTGTTCTGACCCAAACTCCTCTCTAAACTGACTGAGTTAAACTGCTCTCAGCTTCTCATTGAATTGCACTGCTTTGCCTTAAACAACGACAATATTTTCTAATCTTCTGGCTCCTTTTTATTCTCTGGCTTCAACGCTGGCTTATTCTCTGATGATGTGCATTGAAATGCATTGATTCACCACTATGAACAAACTCAATTCCACTACAATGCACTCACTGCACTGACTCTCAACTACAATGCACTCACTGCACTGACTCTCAACTAACTACATTAAACTCACTAAACTGACTGAACTTTATTTTCCTTCACCTACTCCTAAATGCCTTTTCCACTGAGAGTTTGGTATATCTTATCCCTACACTACTCATTCTGTCAAATCTTTCTCCGATTCATCACTTTATCTTCCCCTCAATTATACATCATTGCTTGGTATTAAAGGGGTGTACTCAAGAACTCCATCCAGAGGGGCATGTCTGAATTCCAGGAAAATCACACAAACCTAGAAATGTTATTAGAATGTGAATGTGACCAGAGCAGCCATGTCGTTCAATTAAAATTACTCTATATCTCACTTAAATGCTTTCTAGAATTATCCAACTTTATACAGCAAAAGTGGTATAAAAATATTGAAAATTGTAACAAAGACCACCAAATGCTTACCATTTGCCAGTAAATTGTCAGTATCATCTCACTGTACATAGCTTGGTTTGTCTTTTGATAGAATGAATGACACTGAGATTTGCTTTAACATAGAGATGAGAGAATGGACTTTGTATCGGTTTTAATCTAGAGTTTCATGAAGACTTGACATCTTCTATTCATTCTCCTACATTTTTGCCATCACCATGACAATACCTGGAGAGGCCTGTGGGGAAATGAGAGATACATGAACAGTGTAAAACATTCAATCCAGGACAAACACGTGCACATATACATACATACATACATACATACATACATACATACATACATATGAATACCTACACACTTTTTGTTACATATTATTGAGAACATGCATCTTGTCATTGTATATCAAACACTTACTGATGAGCATACTCTTTCAAATGCTCCCTACAGCATTTATTGCACAATAAAACTTTTCCTTCGACCTACAGAAATTTTTTTGATCTGCTTGGTTTTCTCTCTGCAGACAAACACCTTATTAGCCAATCCTAATTGTCAGGTTTCTGGCTCCCTTGTTATTTACAATATATTTTATTCTACCTGGCTTATGCCAATCAGTTATTACCTTTTTCATGTTTTAGAAAAACTAAATTCATCTCTACCTATTGCACTATGGGAACATATTTGAATGGAACACAACAGGCATAACAACTAGAATATGAAGTAATTTTTCAACACTGGCTAAAGCTTGCTATAATCAAACTCCTTGAATCACATACAATACTCACTTCAGAAAAACCTTTTGTATTCACAAGTGTTTCCTGCTGGATATTCAGATGGTCAACTGAGCTCTACATTGCACTAATAAAGAAGAAATGGGAATAATTATATGCTTAAAAATAAGTTATCCTCAAAATTACTTCAAAAGTTATATAAGTCTAATCTTTTCCATACTAGTTTAATACAAACAAAGACTTTGGGGGGAAGAGAACTGGAGGTTCGGGAATGCTGCCCCCCCTGTAGCCCCTGAACCTTGAGTCTCCCTGCTATTGCAGGTATCATGTCCAAGCTCCATCTCACTCACCATGCAATCTTACCCTAGGTTAGTATATAAATTATTTTGGTATTTTTGTGATGAACTTTTGGGCAAAACTCCTTAGGAGTAAGAATGATTAATTTGTGTGATAGTTCTAAAAGGTTCAACACATGTTCATTTAGCCTCATGTGCTCAAGCAAATCCCTGGTGATAAAATCATGTGGTTACAGATACCTATTCCCATCACAGCAGAGAGGGAGTATAGGGGAGTTGAATAGGAATCCCCTGCATCATATGTTTTTTATTGTCTCTGAGTTCATAGACCGTGGACAATATCAGTCATATTCAGGGTTGGTCTTCTCTCCTTTCTTAACCATGTGAATTACCCTCACAGACGTATGCAAATGTGTGCTTCATTCTCAGTAACTCACATTCCAGGCAAGTCAATCATAAATACTAGCCATCACAAGTGGTAACATATTATCAGCCAAACAAGGTCCACATTTTTATTTTACATTCCAGGACCTCATTTGCAACAGTTTTGCTGGGATTACTAAAACTCTCCAACTCAAGAAGCCTTAAGGCTTATACAAACCAGAACATCTGCTATTCCATCTTAAGAGACTGGGAAATGATAAAAGGACAGCACAAGAAAGTTTTCAGAAAACAGAAAAAATAAATATGAGATTGTCAAGATAAGTATTACTGCAAGTATCTAAGGCACAAGGCAGTAAAAACTCATCCAATATGTATATTTTTAGTATACTAGGCATTTTCTAAATCGGAAGTCTTATGAAAATAAGAAACTTTGGGACTTTATACGGCAGTCACATTATATTGGGCAAATAATTGTATTGTGTCACACACTAACATCGATTATTAATAAAAGCAGAATGGAATAAGAAAAACTGTGGCTAGTAAGAAATGAGGAAATTCTGTTTTTAGAAGAGCATGTGGAGATATGAGAGAACAACCAAGGGTGTCATGAAGTAGGATATAAGTGTGCTGAGCATATTGAGCAAAACATTTCTAGGTTAAGATAGAAAAAAGGCCCAAGTTCCAAACAATTCGTATAGGCTACATGAACAGGGTGCAGACAGCTGTGCCAGAGTAGATGAAGCAAGAGCCAATGAATATAGAACATGAAGGAAAACAGTGGTTGTAAGTCACATCAAGAATGATCTTACAGTCTGCATATGAAACTTCATTCATGGCTTAAAGAGAACTAAAAAGAAACACTTGCAAGCTTGAGCTGAGGCAGCAGCAATTAAACTCAGCTGCTTGTCAAAGGAAACTCACATTTTATTTCAAACCTCTAGACTACTCAAAAACTATCAACATCACCACATGTGCAAAGTCCATTATTCAACAGAAAATAACAAAACAAGCAATGAAGCAGGAAAACA
>JADRCC010541397.1:0-10368 GCA_019843855.1 Hylomyscus alleni
TCTCTCCAGGGATGTATTTTTTTAATCAATATTTCTCTTGGTTGAGGCAGTACTAATGGTTTTGATTTTTCATTTTCAATTATGATATCTCTCACTTCGCTGGTCAGTGAAGAAGTGTGGTGATTCTAACAACTAATAAGTAACAATAGCCGTTATATATTCTCAGACTGGAAAAATGAACACAGGATATTGTAAACTAACTACAACCAATATATGTCAGACTATTAGGCCCAAGTCACAGGGACCCCAAAGATAACTGAACAGAAAATTGAAGCCAACTCTGATGCAAAAACATAAAGGTCTTTATTACAAGCTTGCAAGCAAGGTCTCTCACCCTCCTGTCACAGTGGCTCAGAGTGAGAGCTCCAAGTCTACAGGCACATGGTATTTATTGTAGTTACAGCAAGCTTGGGTAATTTCTGTATGGGTCAGCAAGTTAATATTTTAAAACTTGCATTTCTAGTGTAATATGCAGGAAACAAAAACAGGGGTAAAACCACCTGACAAACAGGATGCCAAATTATCTATTCTCTGAAGAATGTCTTTAGTTATCTATATTTACATTGACCCTGCTATTGTAACCTGCCTGGATGTTGCCAATGGAAGAGAGGTATTGTGGAATGTTTATGCAGACTTTATGGTTTTTTTTTCCTGGAATTGCAGTTTAGCTCCTGTTTCCTAAAAATGAAGTTTCTTCAAAAACTGTGTTGGTTGGACTTTACAGGATTATAGTTAAAACTAGAGGATATGTGTTTCATTTAATTCCCAAGGTCAACATGGTGGATCACAACCATCTTTCACTTCTCACCTAGGGAATATAAGATTCATATCTGCCATTCAAGGGCACTACATGTTCATGGTACATAGAAATACATGCAAAACACAACAACAAAACACATGTACATGAAAATAAACATTAAATGTAAACAATGTAAAAGAAAAATCAAATGCATTGATCGCCTGGCATGTACAGCCCCCACTTTAAGAAGAGGTCGCAATGCCACTTGGAGTCTTCAGGAGTCAGTGTCTATTCAGAAGAAATGTTTAGTGAACTCTGAAAGGTCTGCTTAATTCTTTCCCACTAATGTAGAGTTAAACTAGTACAAATCCATAAGTTCCTTGTGTCAAGAGCAAAAGAAGGATTGATTTTAAAATCTTTTGGTACTGTAGCAAGTGCCTTCCTTAGGGTCGGTAATTGGGCAAGGTTTTGTTTTGTTTTGTTTTGCTTTTTGTTTTTAAGTGCAAACACTTGCTGTTCTAACTATGGCCACCAGAGGGACTCATATATAGTATATGCTGAATGTCTGATACCAGAAAATCAAAGAAACTGTTGTTTAACTTGGCAGCCACCAGAGGGCAGAAGAGGCTTTGTTCAGTACACCGCACAATTATAAACTGAACGACATGCCTGCAGTTTGTATCCAAAACTACAGTGGTTTTAAAATGTTATAAACTTTTTTCCATCTTTTTCAGGGAATGAAAAATAATTCTCAAAAACAAGGTGAGTGACTATGTCCCAGGATTTGCTGTAATGATCTACAAAACTAGAATGGAAGTCTGAGACAGATAAACACACACTGGAGACATAAAATAGTAGCTCATATATGGGGAAAAGTGTAATCTGACTTTTGAGCTCCAACTAGATTGTTACATAGCTCTCATTTTCCTCTTTAATAAAAGCAAAACAAAAAACCCTGCTACATAGTCATTTGTGGATGATGAAAAGAACTTTGGAAAATTAATCTCAAACAAAATTTCTGGCATCTGCTTAAAGGGCATTCAATAGTTGTAACTGTTTTTACTTTTGCTTTGCTAGTCCTGTCTTCTGTGAGTTTTCTATTTATTTGGTTTCTATTTATTCGTATTCTTTATTGATATATTTTTGAATATGTATTATCAGAGGCAGAAATATGTCTTTATATTCCCTCAATATTGAATGGCACATAAAGAATATTTTAGAAAAATGTAATTTACCAATATTTATGTTTTTTGAATTAACCTTTTGGTGGCTCTGACAACTCATCAATAACCTCATGTGCATTTGATTTATTTTGAATATATGTGCTGTTTCATTATCTAAGTTCACAGTTTTATGTGGGTGCTTTGTGTTTCATTACCATTTTTTTTGGAATCATTTGCTCTGTGATGATTCTATTTTCCATACCTTGTTGGAAATAGACTGATGATATGACTCTCCATGCATCCCCAGGATTTCCAGTCTGAGTTACAGATCTGTGCCTACACCTTATATCATTTTGTTATATCATTTTGTTACTTATATCATTTCATTTGGCCTTACAGAAAAATCATTGTGATGATTAGAAACATTGTGATGCTAGGTGAACATGTTTTACATAAGTCTTTTATAAGCTGAAGAAATTCCCTTGTACTTCTAGTTTTGTTTTCGAATTTGAAGCATCAGTGAGTGTTGACTTTCCATAACTGGAGCTTCTGCTTGTGCTAAGTAAGATCCCCACTTTCTCTCTTCAGGTGTTGAGATGATGAACGGAATGAATCGAATGAATCAACATTACAAAGTGTGGAATCAGACTTGTGCTTTTGTTGTAAGACACACTTCATTATTCTATATTACTTCTCTTTGAAAGGTAGTTATATATTATTTGCTACAACTTAAGAGGTTGTGTGTAATAGAAATACCCATCTTTTTCTCTTGCTTAATGCTTCTGGCTTTGGCATTGTGAAAAATGGTAGCTTCATAAAATAAATTTAAATTTGCTTCACCTTGACATTTTCTGGAAACACTATGTGTGTGATCCACACCATTTATTTGTAGGGAAAGATTTGAGACATTTCATTATATGAATGATTTGAAAGATTTCATTATAAGAATTAGGCTAACCTTAAGCTCTCCATGCCCAGCCCTTGTCACCTGTAATTTCAAAAGTACATTTTTCTTAAACATTTTATAGAGTCCTTCAGTGAAAGTATTCTGATCTCATGCTGTAGTTCATAATCATGTACACATTATATAATGTGTATAAGATGAAGAAATGTATCCTCATAAAATTTAATCATTTTTTCAGATATAATGGGCTACCCTTACACAATCCTGGATGATGTGCCTCCATCATTTAGTATATCCCTGTGGAGAAATCCAAACAAAATTAATAGGATCACAACATGGCATACTAATTCCACACTGATTTATAATGAGTACAGTATTGCTTTACTTAGCTTTTCTGTTGTTACAATGAAACAAAATGACTGAAAGCAAGTTGGGGAGGAAAGGGTTTACTTGGCTTACACTTCCCCATCCACCACTGAAGGAAGTCAGAACAGGAACAGAGAGCTGGAACCTGGAGACAGGCACTTAAGCAGAGGTCATGAAGAGGTGCTGCTTGCTGCCTTGTGCCTGGTGGCACAGGGATGGTACCACAGCAAGTGGGCTGGGCCCTCTCGCATTAATCACTACTTAAGAAAATCCCTACAGTTTTGCTTACAACCTGGACTTAAGGAAGCATACTCTTTTGTTCTCTTCTCCTTTGGATTTTATAGTCTTTTTTTCCATTTATTTATTTATTTATTTATTTATTTATTCACTTTACATCCTAATCAAATCCCCCCTCCTCCTCTCAGTCCCTACCTCACACAACTCCCTTCCACCCTTCTCATTCACCTCTGAGAAGGGGAAGCCTCCCCCAACCCCCGGGATCCAATCCACATTAGGGCCTCAAGTGACTGCAGCACTAGGCACAAACTTTACAGTGACCTTTTGCTCTCTGTGGATGTAAACCTCACCCAAATCTCTCAGAATGTTTATCCCAGACTCTTCTTCCCTAGTCCTTTATATTTATTCCCAAGTCAAGAGAACCCATGCTTAGTGGAGATACCATACGTATTTTATGAGCTGCTGACCTCTATACTGTACCAGTTAGAGACTACAGTAGATTCTAGGCCTGTAGGCTGTGGCTCCTGTGCACATGGTCCTATGTACTTTGCAAAGGAATTTCTATGTTGTCTCACCTTAAGCTTTATTGTGCACCTCCAATTGCAGTGATTTTTGCCTATAAACTTTTTCCAAAGTCTATTGCATTTAAGTATGCTTACAATAAACTGCATTAAATCAGACTTCCAAAATTTTATCAACACCAACTAAAGCATGCTGGCAAAGGTTTTCATTCTCACCTCTTTACTGACTGTTTTGATGCCTGCCATGACTCTTGTGGGATCCACTGCAATTATTGAACCTTAAAACTAAGTCAAGTTATATTACTATCATTTATACTTTAATGCATAACAAGTAAGGTTATATCAGCATTACCACAAACATGTGAGTATATGTTGCTAGATGATATTACTAAATTTTTTGTAGCTGTGTTTTCATTGTCTTTGATGATGTGGTTTTAGAATTTTTTTTGAACTATTTTTGACCCTTTGACTATTTCCACCCATGGCCTCCTTTTTACCCCTCATACCTTCCAGTACCATTAGACGCCATCAGTCTATCAGTTCAGCTTCTTCATCGATAGATTATAAATGGGATTATTTGTATTCATATCAAATCTAAGATTAATAATGAGGAAAAACATTATATATTTTGACCTCAATTGATTTACTTAATAATGATAATTTCAATTGCATTTATTTATCTAAAAATGAGATAATTCTATTAATTTTGTTGCTAAATAAAACTCCGTAGCATATGCGTAGTTCATTTTCTTTATCCTTTTGTTGATAGAGGCCTAGGTTTATTATGTAATTTGGCTTTGTGAATAGTATCAAAATGAGCATTGCTGTGTATGTTTGGTGTGGTGGAAAATGCCCCCCTATTTTCATAGGAAGTCACATTACTGCAGCTGGGAGGAAGTGTGTCATGAGTAGCAGGCTTTTATATTTCAAAAGCTCAAGCCAGGTCCACTGTCACCCTCTCTTCCTGATGCCTGCTAATCCAGATGTAGAACTCTCAACTACTTCTCCAGCACCGTGTCTTCCAGCATGCTACCATATTTCATGTTATAATGATAATAGATTAAACCTTGCCACGCAGGCCTTGCGTGACAGCAGTATTTGAGGCGAAACCTTCAAGGAAGGCAGTCTCTTGCACCCACATTGTCACCTGGCACCCCTTAACTCAGAGGTAGCCCAGATATGTCCTCATACTCTTGTGCTAGGTATTCACCAAGATAGGACAGCTAGCAAAAATCAGACATTTCTCTCTGACCTTTCACCAGTGTCCCAACATCCTGGCCAAACCCTGACCTGGAATTTCTGTAAAGAATGTTACCCACCTAGAACTAATTGCCTCTGACATTGTCAGGGAAATAATGTAGGGTAGGGCATTAGCTAGAACTGTTAGGTCACCAGAAAGACCAAGAGAATTAGCAGGAAATGCTAGGTCAGATTCTCTAGTCCTTGCCTCCAGCTGAACCAGAGAATTAGCATAGGAATACCAAGATAGCCCCAGCAGGGAGGGCTCAACTGCTCTTCCGCCTACTTCTCACCTGGTTACCAGATCCTACCGAACTTGATGTAGCGGTCACTTGCCTACGTGACCTCAGCCTTGTGCCCCTTGCTGTAACCTCCACCCACCTACGTGACTCTTGTCATCTGCCCTGCTTGCTGTATGTCATATAAGCCTGGTTTTCACTTTGTGCTCTCTCTTGCTCTTGCTCTCTCTTACTCACCGACTGAGATGGACTGGGACCTAGATTCATACAGTTTGCAGTTCCCTGGGCCCAGAGTGCTTGGGCCTGGGGGATGCAGTGCCAGTCCAGAGGAGATGGCTGCTGCTTTAGACCCAGTGTATTTCAGGTAGCTTCAGATGTACCTCAACTGTTGAGCTACCAAATCTATCATTTCTCTTTTGCAATGATTGTAAGAGTCTCATGCCATTTTTAAGAAATACATTCAGATCCTACACTACTTGTGTTGAGTCTGTTTGTCACAGCCGAATCCCGTGCACATCTGGTCAAGAACCATCATCCCGCGGATCAAGGGGACCCCGCAAGAAACCCTGGTCTGTGGCAAAACCTCTGATTTTGTAATCCAGCACCAATTCAATGTTTTTCTTTATGAGTTCCTCTGGCCATGCAGTATCTTCAGATCAATAGAATATTGACTAAGAAAGTTGGATATGGGAGTGCTATTGCTAAAACCTTGCTTATGTGTATATGTCAAAATCTATTCACTGTGTTTGTATCTGTTTCTGAACTTCAAATGTGAACTGAATTGACCAGAATAAATAGCTGCTGCAACTCTACCGAAGATTTTACAATGGGAAAAAAAGATGTCATTATATTAAGATTTAATTTTTTTTGTTTCTTTTTGTTTTTGTTTTTTTTTCAAGACAGGGTTTCTCTGTGTAGCTTTGGCTGTCCTGAAACTCACTTTGTAGACTAGGCTGGCCTCGAACTCAGAAATTTGCTTGCCTCTTCTTCCCAAGTGCTGGGATTAAAGGCTTGCGCCATCACCACCCCGATTAAAGGTTTTTTTTCTTTTTTTTTCTTTTTTTGTTTTTTCGAGATAGGGTTTCTCTGTATAGCCCTGGCTGTCCTGGAGCTCACTTCATAGACCAGGCTGGCCTCAAACTCAGAAATCTGCCTGCCTCTGCCTCCTAAGTGTTGGGATTAATGGCATGTGCCACCACCACCTGATTTAATTTTTTATTAACTATTTTTGAGTTTATAATATTACATTTCTTCCTTCCCTTTCTTCCTTTCAAAACCTACCCTTCCCCACTGTCCTTCAAATTTATGGCCTCGTTTTCACTAGTTGTTATTGCATGCATATATAAATACACATGCATATTTATATATGTATATATATACACATGTATATTCTTAAATATAAACTGTTCAGTCCATATGTTACATGTATGTATGTATGTTTGTAGAGTTGACTGTTTGGCACTGAACAAACGGTTGGTGTGCACTTTCCTGGAGAAAACCACCTCCCTAACTTCCAGCTATTCTCAGTTGTCTGTAGTTCTTTGTATAGGTTCAAGGCTTCATGGGCTTTTCCCTGTACAGGCTGGCATGTCCACTGGTGTCCTTGTTCAGCTCACTTTTAGATAGTCATGTTTGTAATACTTGATGTGTTTAGTCACCCATATAATTATATTATAATACAAAAATTTAAAGAAATAATTTAAGAAGATTCTACAAGTCCAAATGGCTTGTCTTCATCATTATGAAGGGGTAAAATGTTATAGATGGGAGACAAATAATCTTAGGTTGTATTTTGTCCCTTTGAAATGCATTTTTTGACTATCCCCAAAATGTAGGATAAAGATTAAAATCTTTACATGATGATCTTATCAGATCACTAACTTTGAGAAAAAACAAATGGTCATAACATTATCAGTTAATATATAAAACCTATAACAGAATTTTCTCTTCCTTGCTATAACTTGCCTTTCCCTGCTGTCCAGAAAGATATTTGGTATATGTATTATACCAAAAACATATACCAATGTATTTGGCTAGTGACAAATTTGTTCCATAACTAATAAAATCCCATGAAACAATTTTGACATTGGATTATGATATTTGTGTCAAGTAAAATATATTCATTTCCTGGTTATGATCACTCAATTTGACTCTGGATAAAGGCTCTCTTAATCTCTTTGGGATGAGAGCTGGGTAATATTTAATGTGTGTACTGTTTTATAATTGAAAGTTTTGGCACCCAGTGCAGAATCACGAAGACAATCTATTTGCATGTAAGGAGTCACCTGCATTATATTAGGTACCAGAATGAGGTTTTTGTGCTCAGTCATATGCTGTAGGCTTTACAGATGCAGGTGAATGCTGAAGTCTTTGAGGGCTTGGACAATCATTTACTTGGTCAGTGTTTTAATGTTCCATTTATTTCTTCTGAACTTGTGAGGATCCCATTGTTGGATACCTTTTCCTTCTTTGGACTCAATGTGTTTTGGTTCAAGCAATCAGTTTTTCATACTGCCCATGTTCTATATTCTCTTAAAAGCACCTCCACCCACACCTGTTACTGGTTTCCTGTAACTTCTATGTGTTAGGGTTAAACTTAAACCTAAGGATTCTAAGCAAGCATCTATATGTGATTAATAACATACACCATTCATCTTTTTGTGTCTAGGTTACTTCACTCACAATTTTTTCATCTTCTGGAAAATGACTAGTTCCATTACCAAATTTTACTGTATTGGTTGTTTCCTTGGTGGATTTTTTTAATTTGAGTGTTTTGTATACTCTAGACACTATCCCTCCAATGGATGTGTAGATCTACAAGCTGCCTTTTCACTCAAAAGATGGTGATCTGTGTGGAAGAAGACTAGTAGCTGCTTGATGTCCTGATTGTCAGTTGCCATTCTTAATATCTGACCTACAAAGATCCTCTCAGAAAGCCTTTTCCTGCACCTATAAGTTGAGGTGTGTTCCCCACATTCACCTTTACTAGATTCAAGGGATGAGGCCTTATGTTGAGGTTATTGATCCATTCAGAGTTGGGTTTTGTGCAGGAAGAGAGGAAAGGTTCACATTGCATATTTTTTTACATGTAGCAAGCTAAATTGATAAACAACATGTTGAAGCTACTGATTTTAATTCAATGTGTGTTTTGGCTTCTTTGTCAAAAATCATGTGGCTTGACGAGTATGGACTCATAACTGGTTTCTCAGTTCTACTGTATTCCTTGATGTGTCCATTTTATGCCAATACCATGACAATTTTATTATTATAGTTCTGTGGTATAAATTGAAATTAGAAATGCTGACATTGTTTTTATGAGTCAAGATGATCCTGGTGCTGGGCAGTGGTGGCGCACCCTTTTAATCCCAGCACTTGGAAGGCAGAGGCAGATGGATTTCTGAGTTTGAGGCCAGCCTGGTCTACAGAGTGAGTTCCAGGACAGCCAGGGCTATACAGAGAAACCTTGTTTAGAAAAAAAAAACAAAAATAAAAAATAAAAGATTAGCCTGGCAATCTGCCAACAACCAACTTGGATTGGAGAGAGTTGCTTGAGAGCAGCAAAACAAACAACTTGGAGTCAAATTGTGGATCCAAGCTGGCAGACTATGTTATGTTAAGATAGCTTTCCAGACTGTACACCCTCTCCCTCTCCCTCTCTCTCTCTCCCTCTCTCTCTCTCCCTCTCCTTCTGCCTCTCCCTCTCTCCCTCTCTCCCTCCCTCTCTCTCTCTCCCTCCCTCCCTCTCTCTCCCCCTCCTTCCCCCCTCTCTCTCTCTCTCTCTCTCTCTCTCTCTCTCTCTCTCTCTCTCTCTGTCTCTCTACCTCTCTGTTCTGATCTGTTCTAAACAGCTTTTTCTTGCTATTCTAAAACCTCTTTGGTTGAGACAGCTAGCTTTGTTCTTGAGACAGCTCTCTCTGCTAATAAAAATCTTACAAGCTCTCTGAATAGCTCCTGGGTTTCTTGACCAAAGTCAGGAAAGCTACTCTAAAAATTCTTGGATCATCTGACAAAGTCAGAAATCTTGTTAGAAAAAAATTGAAGAGCTGTTTTCGCTCTCTGGAGATCTCTAGACAGCTCAGCTCTCACAAGAGAAACAGTTCTAAAGAACTGCTCTCACTTTCTCCTAGCTCATCTCATGGAGACCAGAAGCCCAGTTTTTTATTTATATATCAACTCAGTGATTTATTCCAGATTCCCTCTTGACCATTCTACAAATCAACATTCCATGGCCTTAGCCCCTTGACTCTTAGGAAGATACAGCAAGCATAAACACAGACAATAAATTAGCTGCAAGCATAAGCACAAACAATACATTAGTTGGATGGGACTCTGCCCTGGAATTATCATTCTGAACATGCCTTGATCTAAATTTGCTCTATCCTAGGCTGATCTTAAACTCAGAAATCTGCTTGCATTTCTATCTACCTGTCTTCATATTTTTCTGACAAGCTGGCTCATAGTGTAACTGCCTCTGTTACTTTAGATCTGTGAAGTTCCTTATACAATTCAAATTTCATCAAATTTTTGCATAGTTGAGAGATTCTGTATTTTTGAACTCATGATTTTAGAGTTCTTTTCCCCAACCTTAAAGGCTGTCCTGAGGGTCCCAGTGTTCATCATCTTGCTGAGACATTAGCCATACCTTCAACTCCTGGATTCATGCTGTCTTTGATTATCATGGAATCACTAAAATTAACAGGAAGGACATTCCTCAGGGGAATGTGAAAATATTCACATTATTGTACAAACAAGCCTTAAGCCCACAGCAGTCATTTATACATGCCAGCTGGTCCTGTCCCAGGGACAGAAACCATGTCATTCTATCTCTATCAAGGTCATGCCAGTAGCAATCCTGGATTATCTGAGGTTCAACATAAATTTTAACATATTTTTTTATCAATTTCTGTGAAGAATGTCATTGAAATTTGTTGGTGATTGCAAAGAATACATAGATTACTTT
>JADRCC010541419.1:0-10289 GCA_019843855.1 Hylomyscus alleni
TTAAGAAACAATATGCAGTGAACTTAGATAAAGCTGGTTTACCTCCAGTTTATTACCTTTGTTCACTGGAGGGGTCCCTGTAAGATCTGCTGTGGTCAGAGAAATGAACTATGAAGGGCAAGAAGGAAGCCTGCTTCAGCATGACGTAGCTAACTAGGCTGGTTCAAACTTCTGGAGTGTGACATCAAGCCATTTATTTTTGACCCATTTATATGACAGTAAAACTTTGGAATATGGTCTTGTTGTGACAAATATCAAAATAAAGCTTAGGGTATGACTATGTCAAAATCCCTTCACAAAGTACCCGTGACTTCTTCCACAAGAATATTTTTTAATTATTTTTTTATTTATTTACATCTCAAATGTTGCCCTCTGCAGTCCTAGCCACCCGTCACAGAGTTCTTCCCCTCTTCTACCTCTCCTTTTATTCTGAGCAGGTGCCCCCTCCATATCTTCCTACCCTAGGAGTCTCTACAGGATTAGTTTCATCTTCTCCCACTAAGGTCTCCTACATATATGTAGGGGGCCCCAGAGCAACCCCTCTATGCTCTTTGGTTGGTGGCTCAATCTCTGGGAGATCCCAGGGTCCAGATTAGTTGACACTGTTGGTATTCCTATAGGGCTGTCATTTCCTTCAGTTCCTTCAATCCTTCCCCTAATTCTTCCATAGGGGTCCAGACCTCAGTCCAATGCTTGGCCTTATTTGCATCTGTCTCAGTCAGCTGCTGGTAGAGCTTCTCAGATGACAGCCATGCTAGGCTTCTGCCTTTAAGTACAATGTAGCATCAATAATAGTATCAGGGATTGGTGCCTGCCCATGGGGTGTATCTCAAATTGGACTGGTCACTCTCTGATGGGCCATTCCTTTGGTCTCTGCTCCATTTTTGTCCCTACATTTCTTTTAGACAGCAGTAATTTGGCATCAAAAATTTTGTAGATGGGTTGTTGTCCCCATCCCTCCACTGACTACTGGATGTGGCCTATTCAGGTTCCATATCTCCACTCTTAGGCATTTCAGCTAAGGTCACACACACTGAGTCCTAGAAGCCTCCTCCAGCCCAGGTCTCTGGGACTTCCTAGAGATTCCCCTATACCCTTTGACATTGCATATTTCCATTCATTCTCCTGGCCCTCTGGGTCTCTCTCCTTTCTCCTCCCATACTTGATCCTTCATCCTTTCCCCTCTCCCCCATTCCTCTCCCATCTAGATCCCTCCTTACCTCTGTCTCCTATGACTATTTTCTCCCCCCTTTTAAATGAGATTTAAGCATCCTTACTTGAACCTTCCATCTTGTTTAACTTCTTAGAGTCTGTGGTGTGACCTAAAAGGACACACATGGTATGTACTCCGCGGCTAAGTGGGTATTAGTCAAAAGGCACACAGGAATGGATTCTATTGACTGAGGAACAATGCTCAGGATTAAGGGGATTTTGGTGAAGCCCAGCTCTATAAAGGAGCAAAAAGACTGTCAGGCTATTAACAACTCCAGGGCCTCTGCATGGGAGACAAGTGTAAATTTCTTCTGTTGAGGAAACAATCCTGCATGTTTAACATTTCTTATTTCTCTAGTACTTATCTTGTGAGCCTAAAGACCTTTTGTCCTTCTGCAGTACAGAGCACTATGCAACTCATATATGATTTTACACTACAGATGCAATTCACAAGAGCAATTTACATGGCCTCTTAGCCACAATAAAAAGGTTAAAAGAAATATAAAAAATTAAGTTAGTAATATATTCTATTTAGTTCATTATATCAAAATATTATCATTTTAGATTTTCATTAGTGGTAAAATTATTAAGGAAATATTTTAGCACATCATGTCTAAAAATTTGTTTAAGACCAATTTTTACCTCTCCAATGGTGACTAACATTTTGCTTTAAAAGAACATGTAATTACCTAATTAACACACACAGCTCCTAGTTATCACCAGAGATTCAAATAGAAGACTCTCAGAGATGAAGACCTGTCCACTACAGAGGCACGTATTTGCAGAGAGGACTTAATGTATATCCCTTGGTCTATCTTTGTTCAACATGTCACATACTGAACAACTGCCCAAATTCATTTTATTTTCCCTAATCAGTTTGCAATATTTGTCAATGCTCTACACCAACTCTTTCTTGATTATGTGTTTTGAATATGGTTAATTTTGTTTGAAATAGTGTAATTTCCTTACTATTCACTTCCTACAAAGCCTGACTCTAATCTTCTACACATGAAACTACACCTGAGCCTGTGAGTCCTCATGGCTGTTATTCTATTGGTCAGCTATTATTATCCATCTGCAAATGTTCTTTTCAAACAATTTCAGTACATAACAGGGATATCATTTGGGACCACTCATGAGCATTTTTATGTACTTATGCTGTCTCTCCGAGTGGATTCCATGATTTTAAAAGATGAAAATTATTTTTTATTTTGTCATTCATTATTCATTCATTTGGTGTGTGTGTGTGTGTGTGTGTGTGTGTGTGTGTGTGTGTGATGTATGCACACATAGGTATGGAGTGTGCACAATTTTGTGCTGAGGGCAGGTGTCCTGATCCATCACTCCTAGTCTTATTCCCTCAAGACCAGGTTTCCTACTGAACCCTGAGCTACACTGGTGGCCTCTATGCCCCAGTAGTCCTCCTGTTTCTATTCCCACAGCACTGGGATTGAGGCAGCCCTTGTTTATTCCTTTTATATGAGCACTAGGCATCTGTGTTCAGATCTTCATTCTTGTGCATCAGGCGTTCTCACCCTCTGAACCTTCTCACAGCCCTTTGCTTTTTGTATGAGATGATCATGATTTTGAGACATTTCTACTTGGCATAAGAAATTAATATTCAAGGAACTGTGAATTCTTCATAGCACATAACATTGAGTACTCATTATGTTCTCCTCTGTCCCTCATACTGTCGCTCCTTCCAAGTGGTGTTTGTATGTTATTTGATGAAAGACTTTATGTTTATTTCTACAAAGATCTCCAGAAGAGAGTTGGTAACACGTAAGTATTTATGTGATTAACCAAACTGATTTTATCAAACCAGAACAACCTGTGATAAGTTGAATAACAGTTTTGCAAAGGAATCTGTGTCCTGATTTGTGCATATGATTCCTTATGAGTAAAAGACTTTATTTCTAAATCAAATACCTTGAAATGAGAGACTATCTTCATGACTCTAAGTGCTGTCCAGTAGAATCACAAGACCTTAAATGTGAAGGAAGACAGGACACCCAAGGAGAGACACATGTGATGATGGAGGTCAGATAAAACAGTACAGGTGCTAAGCCATGAAATGACAGTAATTTTGGAGGCTAGAAGACTCAAGAAATGGATTCTCTTGAATCCAGCAGAATATAGCTGAGAGATAGCCTGACTGAGTTCAAAGATCCATTTTGGTTTCTAGAACTATCTGACATGAACTTTGGATTGTTCTTACATTTCCAAATTTGTGTCATTTAATTCTAGGTAAAATGGGAAACAAATTATATATAAGGTTTAAACTGGATTTGTTATTTGTTGTGATATTTTATTTCCTTTTTACCATTCCCTGAGATTAGAACTATTTTTTAAAGTATAACTAACATTGGTGCACTTATTTCATAATGTACCTATCTTCATTCATATAAATGATATTAAATCATTCAGTGCTTCATAATATCTTTTGTTTTAACCTAAGTACAATTGTAGTTATCTTTCTTATTATTCTTCCTTATGGATAAAACATCATTTATCTAAGAATTTAAACACATTTCCTAGCTATCACTAGGATACTTTAAATTTTTCTGGCCATAATAAAACACAACAATTTCATTTAGAATTTTTGCAAGTGTAATATGTTTGTAAATAAAAGCACAATATATCAAATTCCAATAGTTTTCAATTGTGTATACCTTGATACTTTTAATAGATTTACCTTTCTTTCTGGGAAATAAAAATTGTTGGTATTAATATTATAATCAAGTCCTACGGAGTTATAAGTGCTACAAGAGACTATTTGAGAAGCTACAAAGAAAATATAAAATCATTTTTATAAAGTGTATAGATTATGCAGTTTAAACATTGATACTTTGAATCATTAAGACCACACACAGACAGTTCCTAAGTTACAATGATTTTAAACACATATAAATGTGAAAATGACAAGGAACTTATACCCTGTGGTGTAATGAATTGTTACCCTAAGGTGTTCAGCAGTTTAGGAGTAATAAATATGTTTCTGATTTACCATAGCTTGAATATACAATGTACATATCAGCATGTAATTCAATAGTATGGCTTGGACCATCTCTTTGTGTGACTCATTTTATCTATCTATTACCTATCATCTATCTTATATATATTATCATAACGCTGTAAGGCTTTGAAAGATGATGTCTGCTAAGTGGAACAATGACTTTAGTAATATTGCACAGTGGTTTTATAATATAAATGAGAGCAAACTACAGCTTTGCATGCAGTATAACCCACAGCATATTGGTCTTTCCAGGGCTGTAATCTAACTTACATTTAACTTCTCTATCAACTGTCAATTCGATTCTTTACTACAGCAGAAGGCACTATGCTTTACAAAGACCTTGCACACTAGAACCAGACATATCTATGGTCCATAGAATATGGGAAGTATATTTTCATATTTTTCATACCTCTGTTGGGTGTTTTGACTAATGTCATCCTTATTGGGTCCTAGAGGCCACTCACAACGTGGTATCTGGGACTTTGTATTGGTTCCCTCCATTCTCCACCCTATACTGCTGCATAATTCTATTCATTCTCCTTGCTCTCTGGACTTTTCTCCTGTCTCCTCCATACCTAATCCTGTTTCCCCTTTCCCCTTCCCTCCCCATATTCCACCCAAGTCCCTCTATTGCCTTTACTTCCCATTATTATTTTGTTCCCCCTTCTAAGTGTGATTGAAGCTTCTACACTTTGGTCTTCCATCTTGTGAAGCTTCACATGGTCTATGAACTGTATTGTGGGTATTCTGAACTTTTGGACTAATGTCTACTTATCAGTGAGTACATACCATGTATGTTCTTTTGGGTCTGGGTTACCTCACTCAGGAAAATATTTTCTAGTTTCATCCATTTGCCTGCAAAACTAGTAAAGTTGTCATTTTGATAGCTTAGTAGTATACCATTGTGTAAAAATGTACCACATTTTTTTTGTATCCATTCTTTGATTGATAGATATTTGTGTTGTTTCCAGTTTCTGGCTATTATAAATAAGGCTGCTATGACCATAGTAGAGTATGTGTCCTTGTTATATGTTAGAGATCCAGAAAAAAATCCACATAACTTTGGTCACTTGATCTTTGACAAAGAAGCCAAAACCATGAAATAGAAAAAAGAAAGCATTTTTAGTAAACGGTGCTGGTTTAACTGGAGGTCTGTATGTAGAAGAACACAACTGATCCATTTCTATCTCCTTGTACAAAGCTCAAGTCTAAGTGGATTAAAGACCTACACATAAAATTATATACACTGAATCTAATAGAAGAGAAAGTGGGAAAGAGTCTAGAACACACTGGCCCAAGGGAATATTTCCTGAACAGAACACCAATGGCTCAGGCTCTAAGATCACCAATTGACAACATAACTGAAAAACTTCTATAATACAAAGGGCACTATCAATAAGACAAAGTGGAAACCTATAGATTAGGAAAATATCTTTACCAGCCCCACATCCTACAGAAGGCTAAGATCCAAAATATACGAAGAACTCAAGAAGTTAAGACACCAGAAAACCAAATAACCCAATTAAAAAATGGGGTACAGCTCTAAACAAAGAATTCTCAACTGAGAAATCTCAAATGACTAAGAAGCACCTAAAGAAAAGTTCAACATCTGTAGTCATCAGGGAAATGCAAACCAAAAGGACCTTGAGATTCCACCTTACACTATGGCTAAGATCAAAAACTCAGAAGACAGCAGATACTGGCAAGGATGTGGAGAAAGAGGAACACTCCTCCATTGCCGGTGGGATTGCAAGCTGGTATAACCACTTTCTAAATCAATCTGATAATTCCTCAGAAAATTGGAAATAGTACTACCTGAACACCCAGTTATATCACTACTAGACATCTCCACTTATTTTCATTGATGCCCAATGTTACTTTTCTTTAGTTTATTACCCTCAACACTTCATATCTTCCTCCTTCCATTTTCCTGTCTGCAATATAAAATAAAACCATCATTGTCAATGACATTTAGTTGTAATAATTAGGTCAAGAGACATATATGATGTCTGCTTTCTGATACTGTGTTAGTACATAATCTTTAGCCTTTTATATTGGTGTTTTGTGTGCTAAAGCATTTTGTTGAGAGACACAGGGTGATATACATACATACAAAATGACAATGTGTTGTTAATACCATATAGCAAAGTGTTGATAAATGTGAATAGTTATTTTTTGAATAAAATTTCCCTTTCAACATTTCAAATTTAAAAGGGAATTTGTATTCTATATTTACCTTGCATAGCAGGATACAATGAATCCTTTAAATTATGTCCTAGTTTATCATTTTGTTTGCTGAACACTGGTGATCAGTCCAGCCATTAGGAATATCTGAGAAATGCCAAGAAGATGAGCTCATCAGATATACTTAGCTCTTGCATGTCTGTTTTCTCAAACAGTTTTTCTGTTCTCATACCAGATCACTTTCCTTGTATCTTTTCTCCCTTGTATTGTATCTATGAAGTCATGGAGTCTGGCAGTGGACATATCTGGACTTAGTCTGTCTCTGACACTCATTGGTTGATATTTGTTCAGCGTCAGCTTCTACTCTGATAACCTACAATACATTATCTTTGCCTGGGCTGGACACCCAGGACTCTCAGAAGTTAGGAGAAAGATGGATTAAATGCTTCTGTGTTTGTATAAATTGTTCTCAGACATCTCTTATACAAAGCAATTTGTTGAGTCATGTCTGGAATATGGCCAGATAAAAGCTTTAGGCTTGCTTCTCTGTTTTAAACCAACACAGGATTATGGATGCTCAAACAGTCTTTCTTTCCTTATTTCCTTCACTACTACCATAATCTTACTTTAAAAAGATGTCCAGAAACCAAAACAGAGAACCTATGAATTACTCTATGATGTTAATGCTTTCATTGTTAGTTGATATTAAACCTACCCTATCTGTATGTTGGACTTTCCATGATGGTCCAGCTTGTATCATTTTTAGGGACAAGGATTTGAGACAAACTTTGCCATGCTTGCTTTGTTCCTTCCACATATGTGCTTTCACATCCCAGATTTGTATTGTCTCTACCTCTTAAGGGGTAACATCTCAGTACACAGTCACTTGAAAGAGAAACTGAACTTGCAATGCATGAATAAAATAAAAGAGCCCAACATTTAAGCTGTGCAAATCTATATGAATATGTCAATAATTATAAGCCTCAGTTATTATGAATAATCTCATAGATGTGGGCAGAGGGAAATTTTGAAGGTAAAGCAGGAGCATACGGAAAACAGATGTGGAACCTAGATTTCTTCATCCAGATGAAGCACTGTGAATTATTAACTACAGTGACCTATCCATGAACCTTGGATGGAGATAATGAGACTAACAATCAGTATTTACTGTGTCTTTAGGTATGTGCCAAATAACTGTCCTAAAACCCTAAATTTGCTTATTTGTTCACGATAACAACCTTGGAGTATAGGTGTATGACAGTTCATGATGTGGGTTAAGTCAGGTGAGACTCTATCAGTTGTGAAGGTGGCATAGTTGAACTTCAAGTATGATAGCCCAGAGCTAACTGCAATATTGGACTCAAGAATTAAATTGAATCAAGTGGAAAAATTGGGAAAGGAAAGGACCACAGAAATCTATATATGACAGCAACCTTGCTAGCAACTGTTCAAACTGGTACCCAGCTTCAGGTGAGATGTCTGCATAAAGAGTAGGGTATGCAATGTAAGAACAAAGAGAATGTGACATTGGGAAAAGTGATTTGATTGAGGAACTGATTTCAGCCATTTCAAGAAACTGACCACACCTGAGGACAGGACAGAGCACTGAGCAAAACCCATGACCAAGCAATAGACAGGATGCTACAGACCTCTGACCTGAAACGGAAGAGAGATGAAGAGAGTGGGCAATTTCAAGGAAGCTACACATGTGGAATCGGAAGGATGATGGCAATGACGGCTTATTGCATCCGAGTATAAGAAAATTCTCTGGTTTTCCCCAGCTGAAGGAGTACAACAGAGCGCCCCCAGCTCTCCAGCAGTCCACCCCAGCTAGGCTGTGTCAGTGCTTTGATCCAAATTTTCTTTTCCCTCTTTCTAACAAAAGCTTTGACAAAAAAAAATAAAATAAAATAAAGGAAGATCTTAGTTTCAAGATAATTGCTCTTTAGAAATTGCATGTATCACATACCTGTGGTGACTGAAAAATAAAGATGTGAAGTAGGAGTTTGAAACAGCATGCACATTTACTGCAATATGTATTGGTTATAGTGATAATTAACAATAATAATAATGAAGGAGGCAGGAAAAGGAAAAAGGGACGAGGAATATACAAAAGTAACATTGCATATCATTATCTCCGAAATTTTAACTGCCCTCAAAACTATATTTCAAAAGTTTTTAACTTTATTTTAAAAGATTTTATTTATTATGTTTATTTATGAGTGATTTCTTGCATGCATGGCTATACACCACATGTGTATAGTGCCCACAGAGGCCAACAGAGGATGTCAAATACGCTGGAATTGAGTTACAGAGTGTTGTGAGCCATTATGTGGGTGCTGGTAAATAAATCCAGGTCTTCTACTATAATAAATCAACACATATAACCACGGAACCTTCCTTTCAGGCCTCAAAAGTTTTTAAAATCAGTCAGACATTTGAAGTAAAGGGAGACATAGGAGAGGTTGGTTGTGAAGGAAAATGGTAGAAAAGGTGAAAATATGAATACAGTATTCTTGTATAAAAATGTTAAAATAAAATAAATTAATTAAATTAAAAAGAAAATCATAGCATCTAATCACATTGGTTGGTTCTATTTTTCTCTCGTCTTTTCTTTCTCCTTTTTATTTTCCAGGGTGTCTTTTACTATCAACTTTATTTCTGAAAATGTCTATAAGAGAAATTTGGTAGCCTATCATGGGTTTAAAGTCACAAAAATAAACATATAATATCAGACCCATGCAATCCAGCATACTGGAAGAAGTCTCACATAAGTCACATACTGTAAATTTTCTAAGGATTTTTGTTGATCCATTGAATGCTTGGAAGAAAGGGCATGTGATAGCTAGTGCCTGCAGGACAACTGGCCATTTAATCTCAGTAATAAAAGACAGCACATGGAGTAGAATATAATTAAAAAAATACAAACAAATTCTGTTATTTATTCCTACTAGCAGTTATGTTGCAATTAAAATGGCAAACTGCGATGTTAGTAAAATATCTCAACAAAGCTCTGAGAACATGAATAGTTAACAAACATATTTGAATAAGAAATTTTTGAATAAGCAAATAGTTTAAGAAGAGCAAAATAGAATTTGTAGAATGTCTTGATATCAAAAGTTATGGTAATATAAGTGCATCTACTAAGCAAACCTGTCAGCAGTAACTTTTACACAAAATGATGAAAATGTATCTCATATATTTAGTTACTTGCAAAAGATGGTATGGCTTCCTTAATAGTTTAGAAGATTTTTTTGAATTATTGCAGGGTATTCATATCCCTTGCAGGTAACATTCTCTGTGACTGTAAGTGTGAAAAGTTTAATACTGTGTAAGGTACAATGTCACTGTACCTGCTCACAAGAAAGAAAATATTAGAAAATATTCCGAAGCATATTTTCATTTTGCTTTGGTTTTAAACATGGAATAAGCAGAATACTTTGCCCAAGATCACACAATAAGTGACTGAGGAATACTTCTAAGCTATGCATGAAAATTCATAGTCTAGAGCCTATCTTTTAAAAATGAATAAAATATGTTTACATGAATATTTTAATCACATTCTTTCTTCTCTTCCAACTCCTCCAAGATCTTCCTCAACACCCTATGCCCCATGCCCAGGGGTAGTTGTCAACACAGACTCCATGGACTTGTGTGTGTGTGTGTGTGTGTGTGTGTGTGTGCGCGCGCGCGTGCGCATGTGCATGCTCACACACTAGCACAAGCTTTTTGTTTGTTTTGAAGCATACATCAGTATTACATAATCCTCTCTGCTCCATGGGTCAAGATCACCATCAGTCAGTGAAATAGAATGCAGCATCCCAGGATACAGCAGCATCTTCATTGTTATGGTCTTGCATGCTGATTCATGCATACA
>JADRCC010541432.1:0-23259 GCA_019843855.1 Hylomyscus alleni
TGTGTGTGTGTGTGTGTGTGTGTGTCTTTTGGTGAAGAGTCACAATCTAACAATAATAGAGGAAGCAACTCTCCTCCAGGATGAACAACACAGTTCTTTATTAGAAAAAAAAAAAAAAGAGCCCAGTTAAAATGAGACTTCACAATTTACACAGATAAAGATTTTGGCTCTGACATTTTTACAGCATTGAAAGTGTCACACTACCCACCTGTGGGCTCCAGAATATAAAAGCTGACCTGGAGGGACCCTGCCCTCCCTGTCAGAGCTGCTTGTCCTTATCCAAACTTCCAGGGTAGATGTTTCCCAAACCCCAAACTTGAAACTACTGGCAGACAGAACTTCAATTTTTCTTAACTAACTAGATCTTCTCTGAAGCCTTTTTATGTTCCTATCTTTATCCCAAGATGGAAGCCACAGTCTCTGGCCTACTGGCAGCCCACAAAAAGACTGTCTTTCACCTTCATTTTACAGTCATTTCCTCCCAATGGAAACATTCCTTCCCTCCTGGAAGGAGGCCAATCATGAAACTCAGGAGGAAACAAACTTCACAAGTCTAGGAAAGTTGAAATATGATCTATGTTCCCCTCCTGCCAACTTAGAGACGTCATAAACATTTGCAGGGGAGGGGTGGGGGCAGGGGGCACTCTGATCAGCTAAACTGCTAAGCAGAGATTCTTGTCTCAGTTGAGCTGCCAGTAAATTATGCAGGTTGCTCCAGAGCTCCAGGGTTTGTGAGTCATCACTCTGTTAGGGTGGGCTTTTGGGTGATGCAATTACTTTTGAGTCATCCTTGCTCCTTTAAGTAACCCTTCACCCACACTTCTGTCAGCAACCCCAGTTAAAAAAAAATAAATAAAAATATAAACCTCACTGGTTCACCAAGTTGGACTTTGATAGAATCATAACTTTGGTCTATTGTAGGTTCCCTATACCCCAGAAAAATTCCCACACAATCACCCTCACCCCTAAGACCTCAAGATTAAAATGTAGTCTTGGGTCCATGGCTGACCTTGAGTGCTTTTCTGTCCTATTCACTTGGTTATGGTGAGTATTAGCTGATTCAAGAGTTCAGCACTGTTCACTGGTTTCAGGAAACCTCTGAACAAAAGGTTTGGAATATCTGCCAAGTTCTGGCAGAAGCCTGATGACACAGCAGAAGCAATGAGTCAGCCCTCAGGAAGATGCTCCTTCACTGGCTCAGGCCTCTCTTCCAGCAGTACAGGGTCAGCTTGGGACATGCTACCCTTCTTCCTTGCCTGTCTTGTTAGGAGTTGAGCAACACATCCCCTTGTGCCTTTGAGAAGGATGTCTCAAGCTAGGTTGACAATCTGTGGCTAAATGATTGGGATCACATCTTGGTGAATGTAGAACCCAAAACAAACACAGCCAAGAAATAAAAGAACTGAGAGAGATTTATTATCTATTGGAAGCAAGAAGAGCAAAGGAATTATTTACAAGACAATGACCATCTTGAACAAAGGAAGTTTGAGAGAAGCCTGCACGTAGTAAACAATAAAGCACTTCAGAGGTGAGAACATTCCTGAGCATGCTCAGTTAGGAGTGCATTCTTGAGCATGCTCAGTTAAGCATACATTCCTGAGCATGCTCAGTTAAGCATACATTCCTGAGCATGCTCAGTTAGGAGTGCATTCTTGAGCATGCTCAGTTAGGAGTGCATTCTTGAGCACGCTCAGTTAAGAATTGCATCCTTGAGCATGCTTAGTTTAAGTTCACAGCTCTAGAAGGAAAGGTGGTGGAGACAGTTTTGAGGATTTAGTTGAAGATTATGGAGAAGTTAAAACAGTAGGCAAGAACACATCTGGACCTTCCCTTGGGCTTATCACATGTCATAAAATTGATAGACAAGGAACACTTCTGGATATGTTCATTGTTTTCCAAATATTTTAGCTGAGATCAAGTAGAGGAGATTTGCCTCTAGGGATGCCCGCCCTCTTTAGTGGTTAAAGCTTCTTGAAGCTGTTACCATCATTAGGAGACACATGATTCTGAAACTCCAATTAGTCAACTTCTCTTCCCATTCCCAAGCCCTGACAACTGATGTGTCTCAGAACATTTTGTTGTTTTTGGAGAAGGGATGGAGACAGAGTTTTGCTGTATAGTTTGAGAACCTGGGGACGGGGCTTGGCTTAGTAGACCAGGGTTTCCTTGAACTTGTAGTCTCTTTTCTCTATCTCTCAAGTGCCAGGGTTACAGGTGTGTGCCCACATGTCCAGTGCTTTACATCTTTTAAAAGAACCATCTGTGGGATTAGGAGGCTATTAATTGTTAGCAAAGGTTTACAATAACAATAATGTTAGCAAAGAGTTGGTCAAGAGACATCTGTTTACAGCTGTCTGTGTGCTTTCAAACTACAATGGCAGAGGCACAGGCTGTGTGGTACTTTCATCACTCTGTACTGTGGCTTGGCATGAGGCTATCACTCAAGACGCTGCTAGAATTCACCAGTGTGTCAAGTGATATATGGTTATATCCCACTTGTCTCCCCATTCTTCTTTGCCCTCTTTTCCTCTCCCTTCCATCTTTCACTCCCAACTCTCTGATATTCTTCTCCCTACCCCTCCTTTTATTTATTTATTATTTTATTTTACTGGTTACTTATTAATGAAGTCAGTAAATCTATTAAGGCACCAAGGAAAGACAATAAAAAAGGAGAAATGTACATGTAATATCACATTATCAGGTACAAGGGAGTATAAACTGTTTCATGGTTGTTACCGACAGTCTCACTGTATAAAACCCCATAGTATCTTATCAATATAATTAGACTAAATAATTATGCCTAAATTTCCTGCTTTTGGGAAAGCAATGATTAAGAAATTTTAAAACAGATTTGTCTTTATGGCCAAATTTCTTCACAAAAATAAAAAGTTTGCAACCAAACAATTTGGGAGTAGCTCCTTCACTAGCCAAGCCAGGAAAGCTATTTGACAACAGTAAGTTGACTAAGTTACATTGACTGCAGCAGCTACAGAGATGTCAGGAGGAAACAAGCTTTATGAGGCTTCTCCTGGGGAAGACAGTGACTGTGCATCAAGGACACTAAGCACGACATTAATAGTAATTAACAGAAAAGACAAGTGACTTAAGAGTGACTGTTGTCTCTTGACCAGCTCATAGACTCTACTGAATTGTCTAGTTTGTATCTATTTGGGGACTTGGAGCTAGTTTGGAAGTTATTAGAGAGTAGACATTAATAAATAGCCTGCGTGGAGCCACTAGAGGTGAGAATTTTCAAAGAAATTGGAAAAAAACCCAACAATGAATTTTGTACAACCTGAGGTGGAATATGCTATGCTAGACTCAGTGGCAATACACTTTCAAACATGGCTGCTTCCTTCTACAAACTAACCTTACTTTCATTGTTAGGGATTTAAGATGTGTACTAAGGGTGTGTCTATATTCCAGCCAGACCCACAGACCTAAAGATCTTTGAATGTAATCCCTGCCAGAGCAGCCAGAGCACCCATGTTGCTGGATTAAAATTCCTCTACAGTCAACAATCTGCAAAGACCCTTGTGTCTTATAAATAGAACAAAGAAAGCTCTTAGGGGTGGACCAGCTAGTCAAGCTTCCTTTGTACAAAATGTGGAACATAAACAAAATAATCTCATTACTCACACTTCTGATTAGTTTCTGGGATTGTCATGACAAAATACCATAACTGGCAGCTGAAGACAATAGAAAGTTTTCTTTCCACAGTTCTGGAAACTAAAGGTCTGAAATCAAGTTGTTCACAGGGCTATACTTCCACCTCAAACTTCTAAGATGCCTCCTTCCAGTCCTTTTCTGACTTTTGACTGTCAATAGCACCTTTACCTTCCTTGCCTTTTAGCTGTGTCATTCCATGCTCCACCTCTGTTGGTACTGGGCCTTCTTCCTGTGTCTCAGGGTTAACACCTCTGTCTGTAAAGACACCAGTCATATTGGACTGGCGGTCCATCTTCACTCAACATGACATCATCTCAGTTTGCCTACAATGACCTTCTTCCCAAAACCAGGCATATGCTGAGGATGTAGGTGAGCAAAGACTGAAGGGTGAGCACTGTTTAGCTCATCATGACTCTTCAGTGTGAGGAGAAAATGCATAGAATGTTGCTCTACTGGAAAACTTCTGGACACAGAGTTGGCCAGATCTTAAGATTTTTATAGATCACCAAGACGAGCCCAGTGTACTCAGTAGGGGCTTTATCCAAGGGAGGCAAGAGAGACAAAGGTAGAATGCACAACTTGGAGACATATGTTTTATAGATGGAAGAAGAAACAACCAGACAAGGAATTCTGGTAACGTAACTGCTGAAACAGACAAATATTGTCCCTTGGACCTTCCAACAAGAACATAGGCCTGCTGACACTTTGATTTTTGCCTCAATATAAGTTGTTTCAGATAGATTTATAATAACCCAAACTACATGCTATTTTAAATCACTAAGTTGACAGCAATATGTAATGGCAGTAATAGGGAGATAATACCCATTAGTACTTGTGGATATTTGTTTTAGACCTCCATGGGTACCCAAATCTTTGGATGCTCAAGTCTCTTATCTATACTGTCAGTATTTATGTATAATTTAACTAAACATCCTGTATACTTTGACCTATCTCTAGATTACTTATACTGCATTGTAAAGGTTTTTGTACTGTATTATTTTTGGAATAATGATGTAAAAATTGTGCCTATATTATATAGAAATGCAGTAATTTTTAATGAATTCTTGATTGAACCTGTGGTTGTGAAACCCATGTAGGAAGGGAAGTTGATTAGGCTAGTTCTCCAGTTGGTGGGTGAGACTGGAGAAAGACAGGAAGTGAGTCAAGAAGAAAGGACAGTGCAAGGATAGATGTCTTTTGTTTTAAATGAAATCTCAGACAGAGAAAGCATCTGTTTCTGCTCCATTACCACAGTAAGTCGCATAGAAGATGATTTTAAAGGCAGGTAAATTCTCACTTGGGAGTGGGATTCTAAATATTCTAAATAAATAGATTCATGTTTGTAGAGAAAGGGTGGTGTTTTTTTTTTTTTAACCACAGAAATGCACTTATAAGCAATTGTTCAGATTCAAAGCACTCTCAAGTAATCTTTGTTCCTTTAGCGTATTTCTCCCTTCCTCCCACCAAGGATACTTCCTTTCCTTCCAGAACATAATAAAACAATATAAGTCAGTCCTGGTGGTACAGATCTGTAATCCTAGCTACTCTGCAGGCCAAAGCAGGAAGATGAATACAAAGCCTTCTAGAGTACAAAGTGAGTCCAATACCAACGTGGACAACTTGATAAATGGGTGTGGGTATAACTGAGTAAATGTAGGGTACTTACCTAGTACATGGATAAGTCCTTGGGTTCAGTATCTAGTACCCAGAAAACAAAAGCAAACTAAAGCTGTATACATTTCACAAAATATAGCATATGGGAGCAGCTTAAGGATTATTTTGGTTTGCAGAACCAAGAAATATTTGGAGCTAAAAAAAATGTTTGATAGGTAGAAATTCTCCCTAGAGGAAAGAAAAAAATATGTTAGCCTAAGATTATAAAAAAGCAATTCCAAACTGAGACAAAGACAACAAAGTCTCCTTGCTATCACTTAAGCTAGAGTTGCCTAGGCTAAAAATAAATGATTTGTTAGCCAGAGAATGCTATCATGATGGCAGACTTCTTAGAAAACACTAATGCAGGAGCCATTTCTAAGTAAGATCATACCTTGCCAAAGAGGGCAGAAAAGATCGCCAGTCAGAAAGGACTTCAAAATAGCCTTAAAGTTCTAAGTGCTCATTTAAGAGTTAATCAGGGGAGCTACTGGTATACTTAACATGATTTTAGTTAGAAAACTAATTTAGAAAGAAAAGGAGATTCTAGATTTATGCTCCCAGAGATTTGGATGGAGGCAGCGTGAATCTCAACCCTAGTTGGTGAATGAGAGTTGAGAAATAGACAGGTAAGGAGGATAATTAACTTCTACTGTTTTCCCCCACAAGCTGGATGGCTTACAACATCTGCCAGTCAGCTGAACATTAAATTGCAATGAATAGAATCAGCCACTACAGAGCTGATGTCCTTTAACAGTATACAAAGTGGCAGGTCACCCCAGGCTTTGCATATGAGGTTGGGATTTGGAGTGTAGGGGGATCATGTAGATGTTCAGGAGAGAATATGGAAACAATAGCCTGCCATGAGTGAGTTACTTTTCTCACCAAGGTGATCAAATAGTAAGCAAGAGACAACTTAGGAGAAGGATTTACTTTTGCCTCACACTATGAGTAGAACAAAGGCCTTTGTGGTTGGAAGGCATGGCAACTGTGATGGTGGGAACATAAGGCTGCTTGCTAACATCATGGCTGACCAGCAACCACAGAAGGGAGAATGCCAGCACTCCACATTCCATTTGGTTCTGTCCTGCACCCAACCAAGCCATGGGGTGATGTTACCCACATTCAGAGTGCTTCGTCTCTGGAAATACCTACATAGACACAGCAGAGGATATGCCTCACCAGCACCCTAAGCATTTCTTAATCCAGTCAAGTTGACAAGTATATTTACACATCATGGGACTCTGGCCCTAGGCTTCATTAGCTAAACTCACCTTCAACCTCAAGTCATTCCATGTAATTAAGGGATGCAGATGATTTTCTTAGGGTAGCGCATAACAGTGTTCTTACACTTGCTTTTTCCTAGTCAGCGTTGGGATATCCCTCTTAGAAATGGCTGTTGCTTAATTGCTGAACTAGCTTTCAACATGGCTGCTATTGCCCAGAATTGTGACTAATTCTTGCTCTGCTCCCACAACTATCAAGCAAAAGTGGGTCAGCGATCCTCCCACCTGCTCATCAGTTCCACAGAGCTTTGCCCTTAGAGCCACTCCTCCACTGGAGGCCTCAGTAACATTCTGACTTGCATTTCAGTCTGATGCCAACTGCCTGATGCAAGTAAGGTAAATATTACCAAACAAAGCTACATTCCAACACTGCCCTGAGCTCTTCTGAACAAAGCCTGCCTCCTTCTCACCTTTCCTAGCATAAGTTCCTTTTCTATCTTGTGGAGGAAGGAATATCCTTTCTTCTCCTTCACAGAGATTGCATTTCAGAAAACAACCCCTGCCTGACACTATCCAAGTGTGGCTCAAGGAGGTTTCTTGGGAGTCACCTGTAAACAAAACCCTGGTCCCCCTTACTCAGGGATACTACAATCTTCTCCCCAAGGGTATGAGCAAATATCTTTTCTTTGGCCCAGCACTTTAATTTCATAAGAGACTTCAGGAAAAAAATTATTCTAGAATGTAAACATATTTGCTTGGTCCTTTTTTCAATATGCTTCGATCCTAAGAACAAAACAGGCAAACAAAAAACCAGGTTCCTATAACCTATAGAAGTGCTACTCTCTGGATGCCATGTTCCGTTAACTTCTATGCTCACACCCAACGGGCTGTGTTGATTTCTTAGGTTTGCTGCAATAAATGATAAATGATCATAAACAGAGTGGCTTAAAAGAGCAGTAGTTCTTTCAGATCTTGGCGTGGGGATGGTCAGAGTCTAAAGTCTAAGGGCCAGCAGATCCAGTTCTTCCTGGAGTCTCTGTGGAAGGTCCAGCTGTGAGTATGTCTTCTGGGCTATGGTGACTGCTGGCAGTCCTTGGTATACACTTATGAAGGCAGAACACCAATGGCTGTTTCTAATGTATCATAATCTCCCTTAAAGTATCTCTATGTTAAACCTCTGCTCCTTTCTCTTGAAAGTATGCCTACAACTCTACTTAGGGCCTGTCCTACATGTAGAACAATCTTATTTTATAACCCTTACCTATACTGGCAATATCCTATTTCCAAATAAGTCACTGTTCACAGGGACATGGGACTGGGACTTTCTTTTTCTTTGTCTTTTTTTTTTTTTCTGAGTTGCTCTTCAACCTACCCAATATCCTTTCTACAGTGGTTTTCCACTAAGCTGCTGACTTACCAGAAAGATCTAGGTGATGGTTGGTGCTAGAACTAACTGGAGTATCCCCTCCTGCCTTCAAGGTTGAGATGGCCATGTCTGATGTTTTGAAGACTCTTTATTATTACTATCACACACATACTATAAAAATCATACAATTTTTATTTACTTAAGCAGAAATAAAATTTCTGCTTTTTTATTACATTTTTATTACATTTTTATTACATTTATTTAGTGTATATGTATATGTTTGAGTGTTCATGTGTTGATCCATCCTTTGGCCAGTGGAGCTAAGTCTTGAGAATTGAAGGATATATTCCAAAAATCTGTGTGTGGGAAAACATAGCACTGTAGGCGTTGGAGCTCAAGAGTAGTGCGAACAAAGCAATTATTTTTTATTATTATTAAAACAAGCTGAACGTGAAGTGATGTTTACAGTTAGCTTCATCAAATACAAGTACAGTGAGGGAATATCTGTGCTGTTAAATTTTATTGTCTTTGACCATGTGAAAAGAGCTGAGAATATTCCTTTGAAAAATATTCCTTTCCCACAGAGATAATTTGGACAGGGGAGGGCATTCTATTCATGTTCTCACTTTCGAGTGAATTCACTTATCATAGCTTATGCAATTCTGTCTTGAAGGCCACCTTGTGGGAAGAACATTCTGCACTCTGCCCTATCTATAGTTCACTGCAAGTTCACAGCTTTCTTGAAGAGGCTCCCACACTCATGCATGTGTGCACACAGCATGGCGCCAAAGAGAAACTTGTAGGAGTTGGTTTTAACCTAGGATTTGGCTTTCAAGAGTCAAACTCAGGTCATCAGGTTTGGTGGCAAGCATCTTTGCCCTCTGGGCCGAATTCCCTGTGTTTTACTCTATTACAATTTAATGATTGTAATAAGAAAATAATCTGTCTTTTCAAAGAATATTTCCTATTTGTAGTCCTTAAACTATAGCAGCCAGACGTAGGGAATGGCCCTTTGGAACATGGTCCCCCCACTAGATTTGATGGCAAAATATTCTGGATCAAACCCAGACTGTTGCTTGACCTGGCAATGACCACGGACATGTGCTTCTTTTGCTCCATAGGAAATGGCAGTTGGGATGCTGCAGCTACTTAGAGAGACTTGCTTAGTTCTCTTGGCCCTGACCCTGGCCCATGGGCATTGCCATTTGATAAATTTCTAACATTGTATGAAAAGACTAGCGGGCACTTAGCTTCTCAAAGGAATCATTCCTCATATGGTCCTAGATTTATGGCTTGGGACCTCTTTAGAAGCCATGAGGATGATAATTACTGTCATTCTCAGCACTTCCAGGGCAGAACATAAATATTTCAGGAAATATTTATTGAATATGAAGTAAGATCTCCTTCTGGAAAAGATGAGGGTAATGAGGACACATGTCAGTCAAGGAAGTCAAGAACACCTACCCTACATTCATCAAGGGAACAAAGGACAAAGTGGCAATATTATCTCCGGTTCCTCTTTCTTTTCACAGGCTCCTCCTTCCACTTACATTCATATTCCATTGAGGGGGGTCCCTTGGCCACCATGATGACACTCTCATTTATCCCATTTAAAGAGCTTTAAAGTTTGTTGCACTTCTTGGAATTTGCTTTGGAAAATAATTAAGCCCGTGAGGTGAGACTAAGTTAAAGAGAAATTGAAACTAACCTCTCTGGGCTAATTCATGATATGGGAAATTGTTAAAAAAAAAAAAAGGGAGGGGGGATGAGACCAGAACCGCATCTAGGACACCTAGGCATGGAGAGGTGTGGTCCTCCTAGTAGACACTAGATGGAAATAGCTACAAGTAAGGGACAGCATGCTGCCTTGCCTGAAGGTGGTGAAACAGAACCAAGATAGCTCTTATCATTATGAGACCATCATTAAAGCACCCCCAAATACTTAGATGTGTATTTAACTTGCCAGCAAGGTAGCCAAGAAATGAGTGCAGATTGCTAAAGAACGCTTTTCCTATTTTACCTGCTTATATCAATCTGGGAAAATCAGTCAACTTCACTGATCCACTGATGAGATCGTTCGAGCACCTATCTGCCCACTGTTCCGTCTACTCATCCATTATTCTACAAACACACAGTGTCTGTGAGATACCAGGAGAAGGAGGAGTTGGAAAGGTGAGCACAACACTTCAACCTTAGGATCCCATGATTCTGTAGTTTTTCCCTCAGTAGATGATAAATCTACCAGTTTTCCCATAGCTATAAGAGAAGGGAGATCTGACATGTAGTAGATTCACAATTACTCCATCACACATTATGTGATGGTGAGTAAATTAATTAAAGTTTTGGGGCAATGTTTTCCCTACTTGTGATAAATAAATCTACTAATGGGAGGTTGCTGTAAGGGATAAACAAATATATACAATTTTAGGATATAGTTTTTGTTTCTCTTAGGTTTTTTGTTTGTTTTGTTTTGCTTTGCTTTGTGTTTTTTAGAGTCTCACATGTTTCAGGCTGACCTCAATCTCGCTAACTAGTGGAGAATGACCTTCGAGTTCTGATTCTCCTGCTTCTATTTTCTGAATGCTTAGATCACAGGCATGTGCCACCATGCCCAGCTTTCTTTTAATTCTCTTTCCCTTGAACAGAAATATGGCATTCTTCTCTAAAACAGTCCAGTGTGTAGAGTTTAGAGCTTTAAGGCCCATAAAGAAAAGGATTGAACAGCCATATGTTCATGATGGCCTCTTGTTTTTTCTGGTAGTAGTTTTTCAGGATTCCTTTCTCTTTTTTCTTCAGATTTCCTGATTTTAAAAAAAATTTTTGTGTGATATAGTTTGATCATGTTTCTTCTCCCCCAACTCTTCCCAGATCCTCCCTACGTATCATCTTCCTCTTCCTCTTCCTCTTCCTCTTCCTCTTCCTCTTCCTCTTCCTCTTCTTCTTCTTCTTCTTCTTCTTCTTCTCTCTCTCTCTCTCATTTGTTTTGATTTGCATTTTTTTCTGGATTATTAAAACATCCATATTTGAAGAGGTTTCTGAGCTCTCCTGCTGCCTATACCTAGAGCCAGTCCATCTTGGAGGTCTCTCACTCACAGGGAATGATCCGTCTCCTTGGCTACTTGTGGTTTAGTACACTAAAGAGTGACAGAAGAACCATTATTGCTCTTACTCATGCTTAAACATCTGCTCACCCAGCCTGCAAGCTCAGTGACACATGCCAGGCAGCCAAACATCTCCCAACTATGTGGGTCAAAGTCTATTGTGTATTGTTTGAGTCAGACACATGCTATTTATAAGCACATTTGAATTTGATTTTAGAGTTTAAAATAAATCCTGAAGTCTCTCTAACTGAAACTTGAAAGTGAGAAAGTACTTACTTTTGAGTAATCGTCTTTATTATTCCTTACCTTTACTATGGGTAATTCTTATGAAAAACAAAACAAGCATTGATGAATGTTATGTAAAAATGTCAGAAAAAAGCAATAGAATGGAGAATTGAGCACTTTCCCAGAGGTTATACTAGGAAAGTCATGGTGAAGCTCTCGCTCATCCAACCTACCTGGCTCTGGGTTTGTGGACAGATAATATCTCAAAGATTATTATTGTTGTTGTTAGTATCATTATTGGCAGTAGTATTATCTGAAACACAGTGGAGTAGTCCTACTCTGAAGCATGTTAGAGTACACATCCAACGTAGCAAATAACCTGGTACATTATACTTTACACAATGTTTACCATATAATAACACTTTCTTTTCCAAACAGATTTTTCACTATTTCTGTTTGTCACTGTCTCTAAAGGTGAGGACTTTTGTAGGCTAAAATGTCATCTATTTGACATATGAACTATCTAAAAATGCAACGCTTTCTGATTCCCTTTGAGGTAACTAATACATTTAATATATGAATAAGTACTACTTGCAAGTAACCGATTAAATGATTTATGAAATTTGATGCTAGGGACTAAACTGGAATCCATAGCACAAAATCACACACAAAAGATATACTAGAACTTTCTAGGCTCTGCCCACTGTCATTCTACAAGATGGAGTCCTTGTAGGCTCTACATAACCTTGCAAGAAGCCTGTCATATGATCAAAGTTCCAGTAGTTTTCTCCATCAAATGGTGATCTCATATGACATTAGGCAGCAGGTGGGGGAAGGACAGTGGAAGAGTCATTCTGGGCCATGTAGAATCTTAGAACAGCCTTCATCACAGTCAAGTTGGGGACATTTGACTACAGTTACTTACATGTAAATAAAACTGTAATGTATTCCATTCATATGACATAATAATCTTATTTCCAGCATATTTCCCTTATCTACCAATACATTTATTTGGATAGTACACTGAAAGAAACCCCATTTTGTCACTTTGTAATATTTCTGTGGTATTTGTGCTGTGCTTTCTAGAGCCACGTTGTCCAGTTTTGTTTCTCATTTTCTGAAATTCATTTATCAAGACAGCTCCTGGGCATAGATCCAAAGGCAATTCCAAGAAGCCAAGGAACTAAAAACTACCAACAAACTTCTCAGTTGCAACAACTGAATGGGGCTTAGTTAATTCCTGGCTGTGAGCTAGACCATGTATCATTAACTCTTGCCTTTCTGAGCCTTAAGATTAATGAAACTACCAAATAATGTTCGTCTAAATTTTTATTAACCTAATCTTGTATACAAAACCGACTAAATCACAGCACATTCATCATTAATACATGGCTACAGTTATTTTTCTTTGTGAATTTGAGAAACATTTAGAGTCACTTATAGTATTACAATCTGGTAAATACAATCTTTTTCTTCAGAAGTCTGAAGTTAAAAAAAAAAAGGAAAGACAATTCAATATAGATGTAACACAAGTTTTACACTGCATTTAAATGTCCTGTTTCTGGAGATGAAGTTATTGATAATTCTATGGACTAAATTACCATTGATTTAAGAGTCTCATGCTCTACCTACTGAGCAATCTGGGCATACTGACTCTTGGTTTTGTTTGAAGGTTTTACTACTGAAGAAAGAAAAATAATGGTTCCTTTTATTTTGGTCTGGTTTGATTTGGTTTGAGACAAGGCCTAAGTAGCCTAGGCTGGCTTTGAACATGATTACTCTGCCTCAACCTTCCAAGTGCTGGGCTTTGAGGCATACACCACCACACCTGGCTAGCATAGTGGTATTTAACCCCTGCTCAGATGAGAATAACATGTGGAACTGGTTTCCAGACATCTCATCGTGATTCTGGATCACAACTGGTATTTAAATCCAAGATAGTAATCCACCAATTAACATGCTGTAATTGGCATGTTTCCATCCAAACACAGTGGCAGTATTGTTCCTAATAGCCATCATTATGTAGCTCCTGCCTAGAAACTACCCAGATGTCTATCCCCTTGAAGGGATAATTAAATGGTGGCACACTCATGTGAGACAATAGGATATAGCGACAAAATAACTGCTGGACCAAACAGCCCAGATGGACTCATCATGTTAAATGAAACAAGTCAGGTTTTGTTTACTTTTACAAACTGCAAACCCAAATAATCTTAATTTATACCTTGTCTGTTTACTTGTTTATTTATTTACAGACAGGCTGTTACTATGTAGCTCAGGTTGGCCTTGAACTCACTACATAGTTCAGACTGGTCTCATTCTCATTAGCCTCTTGCCTCAGCATCTCAAACATAATCTATAGCTTTTTAAGTCAGTGTATTTGTTTAGTTTGGGAAAGGAGGCAAGGGTCATGATTGGGAGGAAGGAAAAGAGGAAAAAGTCCGTGGAGCTTAGTAATGAGCTTTAAAATTTTAACCTAAGAGGTCAAAGGTTATATGAAAAATTTTAAAATTGCTTTATCATTTTACTATGTTTCATAGACTGCAATAATTGAAAGGATTACCAAAGGTATCAAACAATATAATCCTCTGGGGTATGATACTTGTTCTTAAAAATAATTAGGACGTATAGACACATTTAGCATTGTGAGTCTTAAATACCTACTAGTTCTTGCTCTTTGCTGTAGGTAACAGAACTTTGTGGGTAGACTGGCTTTTGAGGTTAATATAATAATTCCAGCAAGTGAGGTCTAAGAAGATTATGTCCTTTAATTCATCTCAAGTAACCAGAATGTGGCAGAGTGCCAGAGATGCAATTTAAAATTTTAATATAAAGCTTAGTAGTGTTAAGCTATTTTAAGCCCCTCAATGTTCTCAGAGGTCTCTGTTAAGTATAAATGTTGAAAAACGTTGCTGAATATGACAAGATGGATTATTTTCTGATTGCAACAGTAATGGTTTATAATAGAGAAGTTAGGAAGCAATATGAGAATCGAACATGTTCCTAATTCAACCATTTTCTCGTAGGTGTTTTTTTAATTTCTGTGTGATTCTCTAAGAAGGCAAATGATGCCCATAGATACTTTAAAAGGAAATTTGCTAGACTGCTTGGCCTTTTCCATTTAGTGACATAGCACGTTCTCGAGCCCTGATGTTCTACAGAGATATGTGTTTTTAAGGTCAATGTCTTTGGACTCTATAGATGATTGTGTCTTTTTCCTTTCTCCTGTAAGATTTCTCCACCTTGGTGGAGAAAACAGGCTAAGGACTTAGGGTGGGGCTTGCAGGTCTAAGTCTTTGCTGCTTTCTCCCTGGTAATGTAAGTAATCTTGTCTTTCTTCTTCTCCCTCTCCTGTTCTCATTCTTCCTTTCTTCTCCTTACTCTCTACTCCATCACACTAACTTTAGTGCCTACCAATACACCAAGTCCACTCCTGAACTGCTTTTTTACCCCTCCTATTACCAGTGACTCCTTCATTCCCTTGAGGTATTTATTCAAATGTTACCCTTTTAGTGTAATCTTCTTTGATCCCCCTACATTGCATTTTACTTGCAAAATCCCAATTCCTCTGTCATTTCCCAAGATTTAATTTTATCCCTCTGTATTTATCACCATTGTCAACCTAGGATAACAGTAGGACAGTGGCTTTCCAAAGAAATGAGATTATTTGGCAGTACTTCAGGATATTATAATCTAGGGTAGATGGATTCTGTTGAATAATGGATCTATCAAGAAGATCAAGACAAGGGGAAATTTCAAAGAAAACAAACAAGAGATTGTAAAATCCACTTACTGATCTTGCAGAAGACTCAGATTTAGGTCATGGTCCTTTTAACCTCACCTTTATGGAATTTAATGCCCTCTCCTTGCCTCCGTGGGCACCCATATGCATATGAATATATACACATACAAATAAACACATAAACATCAATAAAAATAAATATTAAAAAAGGTGTTTGTTCCCAAGAGTGGTATAGCTGAGTCTTCAGGTAGATCTATTTCCAATATTCAGAGGAACTTCCAGATTGATTTCCAGAGTGGTTGTACCACTTTGCAATCCCACCAGCAATGGAGGAGTGTTCCTCTTTCTCCACATCCTCTCCAACATGTGTTGTCACCTGAGGTTTTGATCTTAGCCATTCTGATTGGTGTAAGGTAGAATCTCAGGATCATTTTATTTGCATTTCTCTGATCACTAAGGACTTAAACATTTCTTTAGGTGCTTCTCGGCCATTTGAAATTCCTCAATTGTGAATTCTCAGTTTAACTCTATACCTCATTATTTGATTGGGTTGTTTGGTTTTTTGGTGATTAACTTCTTGAGTCCTTTATATATTTTAGATATCAGTCTTCTATTGGATGTGGGGTTAGTGAAGATATTTTCCCAATCTGTATGTTGCAATACCACTCTTGGGAATATACCCAAAAGATGCCCTATCATGCCACAGGGGCACATGTTCCACTATGTTCCATAATGGCCTTATTTGTAATAGCCAGAAGCTGGAAACAACCAAGATGTTCCACTACAGAAGAGTGATACAGAAAATGTGGTTCATTTATACAATGGAATACTACTCAGCTATAAAGAATGAGGACATCTTGAGTTTTGCAGGCAAATGGATAGAACTAGAAAATATCATCCTGAGTGAGGTAACTCAGATCCAAAAGGACATGTATGAATTACAGGAATGGAAATGGGATGAGCCTGAGGAAAAGAAGGTCCAGCAAACAGACCCAAAGTGAGATCCAGCTGAAGGGGAGATCCCAAGGCCTGACACTATTACTAAGGCTATGGAGCACTCACAAAAAGGAACCTATCATGACTGCCCTTTGAAAGACCCAACAAGCAACTGAACGAATCAGATGCAGATATTTGCACCCAACCAATGGACAGAAGCAGCTGACCCCTGTTGTTGAATTAGGGAAGGTTGAAAGAAGCTGAGAAGGGCAATCTTGTAGGAAGACCAGCAGTCTCAATTAATCTGGACTCCTGAGATCTCTCAAACATTGGACCACCAAACAGGCAGCATATACCAGCTGATAATGAGGCCCCCAACACACATACAATAGAGGACTTCTGGGTCTGTATTCACTCAGAGATGATGCCCCTAACCCTCAAGAGACTGGAGGCCCCATAGAGTTTAGAGGTCAGGTGGGGTGAGGGGTGGGGACATCCATGTGGAGACAGGGGCTTGGGGAGGAGGAATGGGGTGTGGAGCAGTCAGAGGGGGAGGCAGGGAATGGAATATGGAGTGTAATAAATAAATTAATTTAAAAATAATAAAATAAAAAATAAATGTTAAAAAAAGATGTTTGTCGTATTAACCAATGACTTAACCATTGCCACTATTTCATGAATAGTTCCTCTTTGTTGGGAATCCTTTCTGAATATCTATGCTGTATGGAAATTTATAGTCACATGTATACTTCTTGACATACTTTGTTATATAAGGAAGCCAAGAAGTATCTCACCTGTCAAACCATCGCCTCAAGTCAAATACTCTCTGTGTGTGTCACTGAACACAGCAACTGGACAGTAAGAACCCTGGAAGACATTTAAAGCACATAATTAGTCAGATTAAAGTAGTCTGAAGAGGATTTGTAGAGGAAGTTTGGGTTTAAGAAACCTCATAATCTTCTCAGCTCTTACAAAACAAGAAGTTGATCCCAAGGATCTAGAAGAGCAAGAAGCTTGGCCTTTTCCAGCTACAGCATCTCCTGTGAGCTGCAGTCTCCAGGCATCTAGACAGTACATCCCCTTTGTTCTCTCTCCAGACACCTCAGAGGCAGCTACACTGTGGACACATGATGGATGACCTACTTCACAGGTACTCTTCTCTAATCAACAACTCTAGAAGGCAGCAACTCATAGCTAGGGCCAGGAGCTCCTTCTGTAATTACTGAGGGCTCCAAAGAGCAATTCTGTGCATCCTGTCTATTGTGCATCCTGTCTGCAGATAGTTATTGCATTTAAGGTTAAGGAATTTAAAACCTTAAAAGGCAAACATTTAAATATGTTTTTAAATAGCCATCAAAAGCATATTAAATAACGTTGGTGGTGGTGGGGACTAATTTCTAGAGGAGAATAAAAATAATATTGAGAAGAGGAGCATTGTCCCATGACTCATTTTATTTTTTTGCTTATATCTTTGACAATGGCCTTCATAAGAAGTAGTGTCTTTACACATTTTCTCCATGCAGTCTAGTGTGTAGTCCATGTAACATCCTACTGTCCTCTCCTGAGGGAAAAGTAAACAATGCCATGGTGTTACTGTGATTTCCTCCTCCTTCTGCTTCCTTTTGGCATGTGCACTGAATCTTCCTTTCCAGTCGTTATCAGATCTAAAGGTGAATTCACTGGAAATTTTTGGGAAGGTTTTGGGAGCATGGATGCAGCTACTGAAGAATGAATATGGACTTGCCGAGACAGGAGCAGCAAGAATAAAAGTCCAGTGGTCACTGTGAAGGGAACTAAGGAAATGCCTTGCTGAGGAGTTTGTTACTGCTATTGAAGGCAGTAAGAAGTTAAGGAAAGTGATGCTAGGGAGACGGGTATTAAATGGCAGGAAGATGGGCATGAAAGGATGTAGATACTAATTTGGTAGAATGGAGAGCGACTATCCATCTATTCACTAGCAATATATTGACCACCTATTCTGTGCTAGACAGTTGATTTAATTTTTGCACTAAAGCATATACTATGTGCTAAAAATGAAGGCGGGAGCATATGGTTATCACTTAGATGAGGTTTGCGGAACTGCTGAAGCTCCTCATTTGTTGAGTCTCTCAGGGATGAGAGATCCGTAATAACCACGGATTCTTCACTGCAAAACCAATCTACGTTTGGGCATCGTTAGAGCTGGTAGAGAAGATCAAAGAGAAAGCCAACTGTAGGTATCAATGAGACTACAGTTAAAGTGATTGACCCTCAATTCCAGAACTTTAAAAAAATGATGTATATTTTGTATAACATAATATTTGCCATTATTCAATGGCATTTGACAGATTTTTGTGCAAAAAAAGTAATTTGTATCTGATCTCAGTGAATTTCATCACTCCAAAAGAAAATTCTAGAACTGTTAACTCATTTGTGTCTCCCCTAAGCACCAGACCAGCATCTTTGCTGTCTCTATAAAGCTTCATGTGAATAATGTATGAAGAGAAAAATGTGGCCTCTTGGTCTGAAATCTCATTTCGTGTAACAACTTCAATATTCACATTTTACACTTTATACTTGTTCCTTTTTACTGCCATACAATATTTTGTTTTATGCTTATACGAGATTTTTATGTACCCATAACTAATAAACATTGGGTTGGTCTCACATTTTGAGAACACAATCTTTTAATAATGATGCTATGAACAAGTATGTTTCTGTGTGTATATGTGTGTTTGGTGTGTGTGTGTGTGTGTGTGTATGTGTCTGTGTCTGTGTGTGTGTGTCTGTGTGTCTGTGTCTGTGTGTGTGTCTGTGTGTGTGTGTATGTGTGTGTGTTGTGTGTGTGTGTGTTTGTTGTGTGTGTGTGTTTGTAGTGTGTGTGTGTGGGGGGGTTTATTTCTTTGGAGGCATAACAGGAGTAGATTTGCTAGGTGGTAAGGAAATTTTATACTTAACATTTTGAGGACAAGCCAAAAAATTTACAGAGTGTTGCAGGTTTAACAGCAACCACGAGGACCCCAGACTTTCTCAACACTTGTTATTTTCTGTCTATTTTTTCAAACAGCCATCCCTGTAATTCCCCAGTGACTAATGCAAGTAGGCAACTCTTGTGTATCTACCTGTCATCTGTAACAATTATTTGGTGATGTGTTTATTCAGTTCCCACCCATTTTCTCTTCAGATTCCTTAGTAATATTGCTATTGATTTTAGAGAGTTCTTATTTTATTCTGAATGCAAACCTTTAATCAGATATTGAACTTTCTACAAGTATTTCCTCCTGGTGGGCAGCCTTCCCTTTCGTTCTCTTAAGAGTGTCTTTTACAGAGCAGAAGCTTCACATTTCTTACAGCCTGCCCCACCCTCTGACAAAGAGAACATGCCTTTTCTACTCTGTACTCACTTGTTGAAGATTTCTCCCTACCCTTTTTTTTTAAAACATTTTTATTAGTGTTATATAGTGTATTTACACCTATGACTCACTTGAGTTAATTTTTATATCATCTATAAATTCAGGTCAAAGTTTACTTAATTATCACCTTCCCTTCAAATAGTTTGTTTTTCAAGTAATATTGTGGAAAAAAATTTAAAAATGCATTGAATTTGCTTTGTGCGTCTGAAATTGGCTGACTAATTGTGTAGTGGCCACTTCCTGACTGTGTCCCATTTCACACCACGTGCTTGATGATTGTAGATCTACAAAACGTGATAAAATTGGGTTGTCTGATGTCTTCAACTTTACTTTTTAAAAAAAATTTAATTTTTTATTAATTATTTCTTTTTACACTCCATATTTTATTCCACCCCCCCAATCTACCCTCTGTCTATTCCACATCCTATTCCTCCTCCCCATCCACCTGTCTTCATGTGGATGTCCCTACCCCAACCTCACTTGACCCCTAAACTCCCTGGGGCCTCCATTCTCTTGAGGGTTAGGTGCATCATCTCTGAATGAATACAGACCCGAAAATCCTCTACTGTATGTGTATTGGAGGCCTCATATCAGCTCGTGTATGCTGCCTGTTTGGTGGTCTAATGTTTGAGAGATCTTGAGGGTCTAGATTAATTGAGACTGCTGGTACTCCTAAAAGATTGCCCTTCTTCTCAGCTTCTTTCGGCCTTCTCTAATTCAACAACAGGGGTCAGCTGCTTCTGTCTATTGGTTGGGTGCAAATATCTGCATCTGATTCGTTGTTCAGTTGCTTGTTGGACCTTTTGGAGAGTAGTCAAGATAGGTCCCTTTTTGTGAGTTCTCCATAGCCTCAGTAATAGTGTCAGGCCTTGGGTCCTCCCCTTGTGCTGGATCCTACTTTGGGCCTGTTTGTTGGACCTTCTTATCCTTGGGCTCCTCTCTATTTCCATACCTGTAATTCTTTCAGACAGGAATAGTTATGGGTCAGAGTTGTGATTGTAGGATGGCAACTCCATCCCTATGTTCATATCAGCCTTATTTGGGAATAGCCAGAAGATGGAAACAACCCAGATGTCCCATGACAGAAGAATGGATACAGAATATGTGGTTCATTTACACAATGGAATACTATTCAGCTATTAAGAATGAGGACATCCTGAGTTTTGCAGACAAATGAATAGAACTAGAAAATATCATCCTGAGTGAAGTAACTCAGACTCAAAATGAAATGCACTTTTTACTCAGTAATAAGTGGATATTAGCCAAAAAGAAAGTACAGAATACCCAAGATACAGTCCACAGAACTCAAAAAGGTCAATAAGCTGAAGTGCCCAAGTGAGGACATCTCAGTCCCACTTTGGAGGGAGAAGAAAGCAATTACTAGTAGAGAGGGAGGGAGGGTCCTGGGAAGGAAAGTGGATTGGGGGCAGGACCGGGAGTTGGGAGAGAGTGGAACCTGATCTGGTATTTGGTGAGGGAAAAGGACTGAAGCCCTGAGGGCCAGCAGAAAGAATGGAAACAGGCAACCTCAGGAGAAAGGAGATTGGGGGGACCCTCCTGAATGTAACAGAGACCTGAGAGGTGAGAGAGTCTCAGGACTCAAAGAAAGGGACCTTAGATGAAATGCTTGATAGTAAGGAGAAGGAAGACAGGACATCAACTTTACTTTTTTAAATGTTTGGTTATTTTACTTCTTTTTTATACTTCAATTTAGAATATTGTTGATATCTATAAAATTATTTTAATAATTTGGTTGTATTTGAGTCTATGGATCAGTTTGAGGATAGATAATATTTGAATAGTTTTGATTCTTCCATCTATGAATGTGTATGTGGAACCTCTCTGTGTCTCTGTCTCTGTCTGTCTCTGTATCTCTTTTCTCTCTCTCCTTGTTTAGTTTGATTTTTCCTTATCCATATTCTGTAGTTAAAACATTCAGAGCCTATATTTATCCTGTTAGATTTATAGGTCTTAGTTTTGCATAGTTGTGACAAAAGATATCTGACAGAACAATAAAAGATCCATCTTGACTCACTGTTTTGAAGGTTTCTATCCATGGCTGTTTGACATCATGCCCTTGGGCAGAACATATTTGTGGGAACATATGACAGAGGTGATTATTCATCTTATGGCTGACAATAAGCAGAAAGACATAAGGAATGTTACCAGTAACATACTTCCTCCAACTAAGTCCTACCTCTTAAAGTTTCTAGAATGTCTCAATAAGGTACAACCATCTGGGGCCAAATATCTAATAAAGTGCATGTTAGGCATCCCATAGTCAAAACCACCAAAATTGTTCAGGTTTGGTATTTTAAAAATTATACTTAAAATTATTCATATTCCAAATGTTCATTGATAGTAATTAACCTGGTTTTTTAAAAATAGTGTTAGGGTTTATGTTCTATTACCCTATTAAACTGATCAATTCTGAGAATGTTTTATATATTCCTTAGGAATTTAGCAGGCCTCTACTACAGAGCTCACATTCCTACACTTCTTGCCCTTTTGAATTTTATTCGAAACTAGACTTGAATTTGCATTAGTCCTGTTTCATCTTCCCTGAGTAGCTAGAATTTACAGGCATATTTCTCCCAAGAGCTCCACATGGAAAGGGGACCATTCCTGCTTGGGTGACAACTAGGGTTTTCTCTGGCTCTGTTTCTAAGCTCATCTCACACCTCCAAGGTAGAGTATTTTGAGAACAAGCATGAAAACATAAGGAGAGCCCCTCATGCTCACTGGGTCATATGGTCATGAGTTTTCTGTTGGGTTTTAGGTGTTCTTCGTAAGACAGTGTTGCCCTGAAACCTAGACTGCTGTCAGGACCGAGCTAAGGGGGAAAACAAGAAAGAAGCAACAAAGAAAATGAGTCTACTGAAGGCACGTTTCCCCTCCATTACTGTTCCCATGACAACTTAGAGTTCAATGTTGGGTCTAGCCTCAGGTCAACCTCAACAGGCGATAGAAGGGAAGACAAATATCTCAGCATATAAACGAATCTTCCAAGCTTTGCTTTCCTTCCTTTCATTTTCTGTACTGGTTTTGCATTTGACAAATGTCTCCTAATCATTGGGAGAGGTAGGCTTTAGTGACCTTGCTCCACTCTACAGCAGCTTTCTGAAGTGGCCCAAAGTCAAAGGAAGGGTCAGAACCTTAAGATTCGGGTGTTAAATGGGTGGAGAGAAGAGCTGTTGAGATTATCTGGCTGATGGCAGTAGTCTGCTTGACAAATAACTGGAAGTCTAGGACCAATGAATACAGATAAGTAGCCTGTGTAGAAGGAGATGGCAGGGATGACGGGAGACACAGAAATGATCAGTTCCTGAGAATCACAAGAGTTGTTCAAAGCAATCCAAAGTGGAAGAGCCTTAGAACAGTTCCCTGGAAGATGTGAAAGAAGTACGATACACTAGGTGCGAATATGCGTGTTGGCACCGAAATGCAGTTGGCACTGATCCCAGCCACACCACTTGGGTTGTTTGCAGTCTTGGGCTAGCTATTTAACTTCCTGCATCTTGGCTTCCTCTTCTATAAAATGGATATGTAAAGATTAGATGACACTGTGTGCAAAGAGGTTAGTGAGTACTTGACAATGCAAACAAGTACTCAACCAAGCATAGCTATCTAAATAATAAGAAATTTCTAAGTGGTGACTCTCATGTCCTCTGGCTGTGTTTAGTTGGGAGGGATCCAGGGCTGGGATGGCACGGTGAGTAGAAATAAATGTGTCTGTAAATTGTTCCTTTCTGTTTGCTTTTTTTTGTTTGTTGGTTGGTACACAGCTGCTGACTCTCTCTCCTGTATTTAAGACATTCTCCCAGTAGAAAATAAGTGAATGTGTGCCTGAAGAAGAGCTACTTCATTGCACAAAAGCTTTTACGTTAAGCATTGGACACTGTAAAACTTGTCATGTATTATCTTAATAAACAGACCTGATGCCTCCCCT
>JADRCC010541505.1:0-11096 GCA_019843855.1 Hylomyscus alleni
CTTCTTGTATTTATAGGCATCTCTTTAAATTTTCTTCTATGATTTTGTTAAAATTTTCTGAGCCTTTGAGCTAAGAATCTTCTACTTCTATTTATATTATTTTTAGGTTTGGCCCCTTCAGAGTATCCCAAATTTCCTGCATGTTTTGTCTCAAAACCTTTTTAGATTTAATATTTTTCCATGACCAAATTATCAGTTTCTTCTATTATATCTTCTACACCTGCGATTTTATTCCATCTCTTGTATTCTGTTGGTGATACTTTTGTTTGTAGTTTGTTCTCTTACCAAGATTTTCCATCTCCAGGTTTCCCTCAGTTTGTGTTTTTATTATTGTTTCTATTTCCATTATCAGATCTTCAACAGTTTGTTCACTTTCTTCACCTATTTGATTGTATTTTCCCGTATTTCTTTAAGGGATTTATTCATTTCCTCTTTAATGGTCTCTATCATCTTCATAAGATGAGAATTAAGGTCATTGTGCTCCTCAGGTATGTTAGGATATTCAGGGCTTGCTGTAATAGGATAGCGAGACTCTGGTAATGCCATGTTTCTCCGACTCGTATTCTTACGCTGGCATTTAGTTATCTAGGTTTTGTAGTTATTATGGGTTTAGATTTCTGAGTTTATCTTTGTTGGAGGAGTGTTGGGTTTTTTTTTTTTCTTTTTTTAATGTACCCGTCCCTCCCCAAACCCCTGGTTTCTGTTTTCTGTCTTCTAGCCTGAGTGGCCTGGGATTCTGGTGACTAGTGCATCTTCAGGTACAGATGGGTGTCTCCTTTGAGGTTTTTTGGCCTCTGTGGCCTCTGAAGTTTTGGGTGGTTACTGTGCCTTTGGGTCCCTGGTACCAGAGTGGCCTCTGGGAAAGCAGGCAGAGTTGTGGGCCAAAAAATGGGAAAAAAAGGGGGGGACCAGGATGCGGTTTACAGCTATTGGGTATGCAGGCAGGCTATAGGGGAGGAGGAGTCTCACTTGGTTGTCTGTGGTGCTGTCAGGTCTCCAGAAATTGTTGTTGATTGAGGGGTTTTGAGACAGGAAAAGGTCATACATACACACATGGGAAGAAAAAGAGCTCCTCACGCAGTCTGGTTGAAGCCTATTACCAGGAGAGTCAAGAATTCCCGAACAATTAACATTCACTGCAAAAGTTTCCAACAGAGAGAAATTTTAGTGTATATTGAATTTTGTTAAAGGGTTGCTTTGTTTTGGTTTTAATTTAATATATGGGAGTGTGTTCATGTGCCCCAGAGGCTAGAAGAGGGTACCAGAAATTCTGGAGCTTGAGTTATAGGCAGTTGTGAGCTGTTCAGTGTTGGCATTGGGAACAAAATTCAGGTCTTCACCAAGAGCAGAACAAGCTCTTAATTGCTGAGTCATCTCTTCTTCAGAGCCTATATAGGGTTTGTTTGTTTTGTTTTTTTTCAAATAAGAAGGTTCAAATAGCAATGAATCATTCTTAAGGTGTAAATGTAAAAGACATTTTCAGTTCCCAGCTATGAAATTACTTTCCTGGGAATATCACAAGAAATTCCATTTATAATGAAGGACATATCTTTAACTCTGTGTAACCCTTGCAAGCCCTGTTTTTATTTTATCAGATGATAATTCCATCCAAAGCACCTCCAGTGCCACCTTATAATCTCATTTGTTTAAAAAAAAAAACCATACACACAGAGAAGGAAAATGTTTCTAAACACCTGAGATTTAATGTGAAAGCAACCAAAATAGTATATATGACTACTGCTAAAACACTCAAGAATGAATCTTCCATAGGAAGCCCACTCACACTTGGGTATCTTATCTTTTCCCTGAGTTAGGTGCCTCTCTTTCAATTAACCCCTCCATGCTTAAATCATTTATAAAATCTCTTTAATAAACTCCATACTGATTCATACTGGGTCATCCCGAAATTCTTTTCTGAAGCAAAACTAAGGATGTGGCTTTACTTGAGTGGAGGTACTTCATGGAGGAGGGACCTTCTTAGGCAGCTGGTGGCTGTTCTGGGCCATGTCTTACTATTCTGCCATGAAGACCACAGAACTGCAAGAGAATATTTTCAAAGATGAGCCACCACCACTTCAGTACAATCTGTTAAAATATGTAAAACACACAGTAACATTTCTCCTAGAATAGTTCTATGATGGGGAAGTATATTATTTAATCTCTCATGGCACCACCTTTATTTCATTCCCAAAATGTTTTAATCTGTGGTATTCTGGCATGTTTCCCATCACACCAATTAAACTTTTTGCAAACTGAGGTTATATTCTTATTAAAATCAAAACATTTTCATTATTATTATGATTTCATTCTTCAGGCAGCATGTAGCATATACTTCTGACCATGTCTTTAAAAAAAAAATGAGATACTGTATCACACTGTAACACTGTAGCCCAGGCTGCCTTTCTTTTTTAACATTTAATGTTTATGTGTGTGCGCACACACACACAGATCAGAAGACAAGTTGTGGGAGTTCTCTCCTTCCACTTTGTGGGCTCTTAGGATCAGGGGTCAGTTCCTCAGATTTAGTTTAAGTACTCTTACCTTCTGAGCCATCTCATCAGCCCTGAAGCACCTAACCCTCAAGAGACTGGAGGCCCCAGGAATTTAAAGGTCTGATGGGGTGAGGGTGGGAGGTGGGAACATCCTCTTGGAGACAGGGGGGCAGGGAGGAGGTATGGAATATGGGGCAGTCGGAGGGTGGACTGGGAGGGGAATAAAATCTGGAGTGTAAAAAAAGTAAGGAAAATAATTTTTAAAAAAGAAAGAAAAAGATCCATTTGCTTGGACTTCTAATTTTGCCCTTCTCTTTCTTACCAGTTTCTTGTAGATGTCTCCTCCACCTACTTGTTTCAGATATTTTACTCTCCCTAGAGAGTAAAATTCTGACTACACCTTGTAGTTTTCATTATCAAGTGAATCCAGACATTAACTCATCTCTCTCTTCTGAACACAACTATATTGGACTATACTATCAAACCCTTCAGTTCCAATCTGAATTCATGTTTACCCTCAATTATATCCAAAATCTATTCCTTCTCTCTTTCTCAGCCTCAGACATTGAGTTTCCAAATGAGAATTCTGTTACTTTCCTTACTACTAAATCTAACTAGTCACCCAGGGAAACTGATTCTGTATCCTAAATCTTAAGATCATTTCTCTTTCAGCCTATATCTCTGTAACCTATCTAGCCAAAACTCACACAGTTTCCCTGTCTCTAAATCTTGGTTCTTCCACTGTCAAAAACAAAAATTAGAACTGTCAAAAGAAAAAAATTATAATAAATTCAATTATAAATCTTATAAGCTTTTATCTACCAAATATAAATCAGGGCACTATCGAGTCTACAAAATATAGAAAGATCTCTCCTACCAGACTGTGATAGACTGGCAGGTTTTTGTAAGATGGGAATGAGGAAAGGGAAAAACTAAAAAAGTACAAGGGTTGGCTTTTTGTTTTGTTCTTGGTAAACACAGGACAAGACACTCAGATAGACTGAAATCTGTTTTTCAGCAAAACAAATGTTGGGACTCTTAATTCTCTTGAAGTGTCAATCTGATTATAGGACATTTACCAAAAGTAACTCCATTTTGGCTTGTCTAGTCTATTGGGGCCAAAGGCAGAAGCTCAATCCAAACAATGGCATCCCACAACTTTTTAACAATTCAAAGTAGTATTAATGACCCCCATATAAAGAATTAATCATTTCACTCAGGTAAAAACCCTTCAGTTCCTATTTCTTTAGGAGTAAAATTTAAATGGCACACCATACCACAGAAGGGGCACCATTAACCATCATCCCTCCTCATTAATCAGTTCCTCTTCTTACCCTCTATGCTCCTGTAAGCCTAAAACTCTTGGCTTCTCCAATGTGGAAATGGTTTCTCCTGTTCTGACCCAATTTATATTGTTCCTTATTGTTTCTATTTTACTCCAATCATATCAAAACTAACTGAATTCTTCCACACTCAGTGTAAAATGTTCCTTTCACCTGAGAAGCTCTCCATTCCTGTACTAACTATCCCACAAACCCTTCAAAGCTCTTCATAGTGGCTGAGCAACTATAATAAAGGAAACCAATTAGTTCTACTCATCTCTTTTGTAAAGTTTGTTTCTATCAGTTGTAATACAAGGAGAGTGAGAATTTTTGACTCTTATAAAAATAAGCAGACAGGTCAACAGCAAAAAAGGAAAGAAGAGTGACAGGTGAAAAAGCTTTCAAACAAATAACAATCACAAAAGCTAGATTTCCATAGAGAAAAAAAATTGTGCCAGAAAGCACAGATCTTTACAGTGATATTTATAATACCAATGAATTACAATATTAGATTTCTGATAAAGTCCTAATAAAAATTAATCTGATTGTATAGCAAACAAAATAAGAACGATAATATGAGCTAGAAGCTTATGTGGTAGAGTGTCCACACAGCAGGCTAGTGGCACTCAGTTTTATCTTCACACCACAGAAAGATTTATAAGGTTTATGAAAATTCCTCAGGTAGGACTCCACCTAACAAAAGTATGTATATATATATATAATAAATTCTCACACTTATGACTTACAATCATGATATTTACATTTTTGCATAGATTATTTTAATAATTTTAATTTCTTTGGGATGTTTCCATGTATTTACTAAGCAAGAGTTAAATAATTTAAGGATTATTTTCAAATGAGTTCCCAGTAACATTTTTTAGAAGAAAAATGTACTTCTTTCAAGAAGACAGAATTTAAAAATAAATTATTCCAATATGAACGTTAAATAACATGTTTAGAGACTTGATTCTGATAATACATGCCTATACATGTATGAACTTAAACACACTTATATATTGTTTTCAGTAGGAAAGAAAGTAACAGCATAAATACATTTGCATAGAATATAAAACACATTTTAGAGAAATATACACACTGGATTATATAAATGCAAATTCGATAGATTATCAGTTAAAATTTTATTACTTAGTAATATATGGTGGGACCAGTTTACAAATGATGTGGTTGTGGTAGCAAAAGTGACAGGAACAAACTCAGCACTCAACATGTTTAATAAATAAAGTGTAGTGATTCATTAAATATGGTACCTGCAGGATCAAAAATACCAGTACTCCAATCGATCTTTAACTGCTGCCTTGTATACAACCCAAATATCTTAGGTAGGTAAGAAATTCCAGCATCACACTATATAGGAAGTACTGTGGAAACTGACAGTTAACTGTGCACAAAATTCAATGGCTCCAAAATATTGTATGGTCTTAAAGGATAATGAGAAACCAGTTTACCATCTTGGTATCATTTTGGTTGCTTTGTATAACTTCAATAATTTTTCACAACTAGGGCACATAGCTGCACTCTAGTGAGATTATATAAACATTATAAATGTGGCCTATTTTCTTAGTAAATTATTTATTTATATGCATTTTATGGAATTATTTATTGAACTATTCATAGCATTTTTATGTAAATATTAATATGCATTCCCATTATGTACTTTACTTCAAAATTCAGTCATTCTGTAGGGCTGTAGTATTACTACATAGTGATGTATCATCTTTGCCATGTACTCTTGAAGCAGAAAGATATTAACAATAAAAAAATGTCAGTTTTACTATAATCAGACATAAGAATATAAGACATCTAAGACCATATATCTAAAGATAACTAATTATTTAGGCAATATCTTCAATGGGATTGGTTTCATTTGATTTTCCATTAAGGCAAAAGATAGCCATCTCATTTTTCTTGGCTTTAATTAAAATAAAATGGTGCTCATTTCATAAAAGGTAACATCAATATTAGGACAATTTTTTTCTGGCAAGTCTATGCCATGCTTATAATAATTAATGTTTAAAATTACTTATCCTGAGCAAAAATAAAAATAAGAACAGATCTGAATAAAAAATAAAGCTCCTTCATTGTTAAACACTTTTAAAATTCAACCATGGAACAAAATCAGTAAGAACAGAATTCAGACTTCTGATGTCCACAGCAAGCCTGAATACTTTAGGCAGAAATAAAACACATAAGTAGATTATACACAACAATAAAAAGCATCAGAAATTGATGCATCTGAGTTTTGTTAAGTATAACAAAGGTCCTCAATCCTTCATGGATGAAGCTAGGAGAACCACATTGAACAGTGTACTGCCACGAGCAGAAATCACTCAGAAAGGCCACAATGAATTCCTTTTCGTATTAAGCATAGCCCCACCCCTTCCCCAAACAAAGACATAAAAGATATATTTGGAAATACAAGATGAATCCTGTTTTCATAAAAGAATTATGGCCACTTCAAAAACCGAAGTCATTTTTCAGTTTTAGCCCTCCCTCCCTCATCATGAGAAATAAGAGCTCACTACCCAGAAAAGCAGCATATGACACACTATTTACACACCAGTGAAGGTTTTGCACACATGAGTCAACTGCAGCAAGCTCTAAGAATCAGTCTCTAGTTTGTAATGAAAGTGCTTAGGAGTGAGAACGGCCAGGGTAGCAAGGATCCTCTCACAGTATTAAGGCGTGTCCACACGGAAATGGCCAGCTGAGAATCAGTACAGTGAGCATCAGGTAATGACCCTGGAACAGCACCCCAGGCTTCTTCAGCATTCGAACATTTGTTCTTCCTCTTCATCCGCTTCTTCAATAACCTGAATCTCATCTGCCTGAGGTAAGGAGGCATTATCTACCTGCAGTTTGTTCCCCTCAGCTTTACATTTTTCTTCTTCTTCTATGATTTCCTTCCATATCTTGTGGTTTTCAGTGAGGTGGTGCATTAGTTGGCAAAATATTCTCCGCCTGCCTTTCCTTCTTTGTGGTTCTATGAAATTTAAAACAAACATTTATACCAAAGCAAATAAAACCCAATCGCCCACTCAATAAATGCCTAAGTACACACTCTAGTCTAATTATATATGCTCTAAGGTTATAAACATGTTGTCCACACTATGGAAATCACATCCTAAACAGAACAAAGCTCTGAGTGATAGGGGTGGTCTTGGGTAGGGGTGGTCCTGGATAGAAACAAAATAGAGACAAGGTAAAGAGAATACTGAGTTGGAAGAGAAGCTGAAATTTAAGATGAAAATCATAATAATCTAAAGTTAAAAATAGTTTGTAATGTCTTAATGTAGTCAATTAAATGTAATTACCAGTATTCTGGGGAACATTATTTTGAAAAGACAGTCAACTGACACCAAGATGGCATAAGATTCGTCAATGCCTTGCTAACCCTAAACACAAGGCATGTGTGTCAGAAGTGGTGTAGCCCGCTGAAGAACACTGGCAGGGAGACAGCATCAACAGAGAGGTTCCTTCACTAAATAAAAACGACATCTCTATTGTATTATAGTTCTGACTCTTAGTAATCTTAGAAAAAAAGTGTCTAGCTAGGTATAATTTACTTTATATAAAGAGGAAGTGGCATTTAATTAACAGTTTCAAAGATAAGATTTAATTTTCTACTTAATTTCATTTTCTTATTCAGAAAAATGTTGCTATATAACTCATCTTTAATATTAAAAGCTTGGTTCTTCTCTCAGGGCTAAGGGCCCTATTCTCCTTTTCTCCCTACTGCCTTGATTTCTTTCCTGAGTCCATGTGAGACTGCTGGGAAGTTGTGCTCTCTAGCTGTTTTGATGTTTGAAGAGGGTGAGATGAGGAGTCTAACTGCTAAGACTCATTTCAGAGATGTTCAGATGAGCATTCACTGGAGGATGGCATCTTGACTTTCACTAAGTAAGAGTTTCCATTGTACTATAGAAATAACCCAGTACCAGCACACAGCAGTTATCTTAAACTTGACTATTCAATCTGAACACTTAGATGGGAGTTACTCAACATATCTGTACCGAAGATGTAAAAATCTAAATCCAAATTAAGTGAACATTTGTAATTAGTAGCAATAAACAAAACATAGTTTCCTTACTAGGATTTAGATTGTCTTCTGTTTCTTCATCATCTGAATCTAATTCTTCACCATCATCATCATCATCACTTTCTGTATCATCACCCTCTTCTGCTTCTATCCACTGACCAGGCAGCAAGCCAGCAGCATCATAAGAGTTGCACAGGGGGCCCACAATGTGGGTGATAAAAGATTCTTGGAGTTTTGCTAGTTGAGGAGAAGAACGATCCATGAAAGGACTAACAGGTAGGCCGAGGGTTGCTTCTTCATCTCCCTGAGATTTTCAAAAAGAAAAATGCATTTATAGCTACTAAAAAATATAACTGTTAAGGTTTACTGTTAGTATTATCTTGAGGGTTTTTTCCTTTTATTTATTTTTCATATTTTGAGAAAAGAACAATTGCTGGGCGGTGATGGCGCATGCCTTTAATCCCAGCACTTGGGAGGCAGAGGCAGGTGGATTTCTGAGTTCGAGGCCAGCCAGATCTACAGAGTGAGTTCCAGGACAGCCAGTGCTATGCAGAGAAACCCTGTCTTGAAACCCCCCCCCCAAAAAAAAAGAGAGAGAAAAGAACATCTCTACATAAGCCTGGCTACCCAGGAACTCACTCTGTACACCAGGCTGGTCTTGAATTCACAGGGATCTGCCTGCTTCTGCCTTCCAATTCCTGCGATTAAAGGTGTGTGCCACCACACCTGGTATCTTGAGATTTTTAAAAACTCAGTCTACATCAAAATAGTCTTTATACAAAACATTAATGACTCAGTGGTCATTGTTAGGATGGAGTGCATGCAGCTTCATGGACACATGTCAGCTGCCATTCCTGAGACCTCTGTCAGCTACCAGCAGAGGGCAAAAAGTCACTCTGTCTTTTCTTCACTTGAGAAATCTTAAAAGTTTATTCTCATATTTTGTTTATATGAATAGTACTGTTGATATTTAATGAGCAGGAAAAATATATATTTTTAGGTAAATAGTAATAATTTTACTCTCAATCAGCAACATTCTATACTATCAGCATTAATAGTTTATAATTAATAAATTAATGCTAAATTATTTGATTTGGAGTAATAAATGAAGGTTTAAGGTAACATGTAATTTTCAGTTTCTATTCTAATTCTCAATGATAGCAGGTTACACAGTATGGTATTCTGTAACTTCCAAGGGAGTGCCAAAGACAATGTACCTTTACAATATAACATGGGGTAAATATCCATGATCCAACAAGCTCACCTTCATTACTCCTATTTTCTAAGGCAGAGGAATTTTAACTTTGTAATCATTTTGAATATTCATGGCTATTAGGGACAAAGATTCCAAAGAAATATAGTATAATGGGTGGTATTTGATATTTTAAAGATACTTAAATTTTGTTTTGTAGGATAATCAGCTTTCTTTAACATTATGGGGAAACACCCTCTCAAAATGGTACAGACTCTGCAAATGGGTAAGAATCTTTTAAAGCCAAGGTTTTAAAAGATTAAATAGCATGTTTATAATTCATCTTAGAAAACTACTTAGAACTTCTGAACTCACATCTATCCTATAATTTATTTTCTGTCAGGACTTCTACCACCATAGATGCTTCTAATACAAGGACAGTCTTTCTGTAACAAATTTGAAAATGACTTTTGATGATTATGTTCTGAGAATACCATAAACGCCCTTAAAAACTCTTTGATTTGGTCCTTCCCCACTTCCTACCAGAAGCCATCAACTGTGAAAAGCTGAACTTAGCATATTTACAACAGTGTTTAAGGACTCTCTTCAGTAGCTTCCTATCTGGACTGTTTCATTTTGGGATTCTCAGTTATGAGTCTGAAGTCATCAAATTGCTAGACATTGGGAGACTGACCATGCTCCAATGAGTACACTGGCAACACAAATTGCACTTGGTAAGGCTCTGGGTTTTTTTGTTGTTGTTGGTTGGTTGGTTTGGGGGCAAAAGGTTGTGGGAGGGTGGACCTGGGAGGAATGAGAAGCAAGTATGATAGGGTACTTTGTATGAAATCCCCCAAATAAGTAATAAAAATATTATATTGGAGAAAAAAAACTACTTCATTTGGAAATCAACTGTTTTAAGGTATAGATTCTCAGGTTGAAAGCGACCTTGGAGACCAGATTCTATCCTTATCTATCTAGCCAAAAGTTTAATCAACTTATTTCAGATAGGTAATAAGCTATGTATTTTTGGTTTGCTACTTTACCTGCTAGCAATAGTGGTTGGAGAGATGGTTCAGTGGTTAAGAGCACTGGCTATTCTTTCAGAGGACCTAAGTTCAATTCACAGAACCCACATGGTGGCTTACAACCACCTGTAATTCCAATTACAGTGAATCTAAAGCCCTCTTCTGACCATTACAAGCACGAGGCACACACATGGTACACAGACATACACATGCAAGCAAAACATCATACGCATAAAATAAATTAAAAAAAATATCAGCAGCAAAGTTAGAACTGAGAAAACACTAAGAGCTAGGGTCCACACTACACTTAGCTCCACTCAGGGCAACTCTTGTACTTCCTGTAGCAATTGTACTTCCTATAGCATTTGAAGCCCCCAAAGGTGCTTTCTTCATATGGCAGCTCTTCAAAATCCCAACGATCTCATGTTTCATCTTACCTGCTCATAAAATTCGTTCACAATGCCTTCTGTCCATCTCAAATGTAGATCCCGATCTTTTGCTGGGCCATTGATATCTGCTAATTTGATGCACACCTGACAGACTAAGAGTCGATCATTTTCACTGCTCCATTCTATACCGTTACTATTTACATCATTGGCCTATTTTGGACAAACAGAATTGTTTTAGGTTCTGAGGACACAGAATTTCTAACATTTATTTGTTCTTACTAAATGCCTTAAAATTGTTTTCTTTCCAAAGGACAGGAAGAAATTTCAGGAAATGCTTCCTTAAAATCAGAATATACTATAAATATGGACATATGTGGTAAAATGTCCTACTGAAGTAGTAATAAGATTATCTTTCAAAGGTAGCATAGTTTTCTATTTTTTAAAAAACGCCAACTTTGGTTTCATTATTTGCAATTATCACAGAGAATAATAATGTAAATGTTATATGTATGTATATATAAATGTAATATATATTAAATATATGTACATATGAATTTATAAATCATAAGGATTGTAACTACTTCTACCTAAAAGAAAGGGCACTTACAAGAGCTAA
>JADRCC010541513.1:0-16961 GCA_019843855.1 Hylomyscus alleni
AAAAAAAAAAATACCAGTTTTCAAACACAGATGTGAAAAGCATGCAAAGAAAGGGTGCAGAGGTTAGCAGGAAACAGTTTCATTAAATGAGCCTCTATTATCTTTGATTGATTACTCCAACTGGAATAATAAACAGCCTATTGGGGGAAAAGTGAAGGCACAAAGAGACACCATCACTGTCTTAATAGTGAGAGGCGGGGAAGTGCCAGCATGTGTTTAGATATCATTGATAGCTGCATTAATCACTTGTCAAAGATGATCCAAATAAATGTGTTCAACCACAATGTTCTCTTCAAATAAGATGAATTACCTTTGAAAAGTAAGTAATGTCTAAAATAGAAATAAATGACAGCCTTGCACTGACAAAACAAAGTTTTACTCTTGAATCTTTTGTCAAATATAGAAATATAAGCCAAAGTTATTTTTAAGAAAAAACTCCTGCTGGACTGGAAAATAAAATTATCATCAATAGCATTTTAAAAAATTTAAGAAATATTAGAAATGTTGTATAAAATGTACTTATATTCATTCACAATATGACCATGTGGGGAAAAGGCACATATTTAATTTTGGTATAAGAGTTTGGTTTATGTAATTTGGAGCATTCTTAATTGAAATTTTCAATTAAGTATTTTGTCTCCTTTTGTCAGCTTTGCAATCTGGTTAGAATATGAAAAATATCTATGCCATAGTCACTACTATGGATTAGTTAATAATAGAACTTATATCTTAGTGGTGATTTGGGGATTATAATGGATATAAACTAAATACCTCATAAATCAGGTAAAAAAACATTCTGTGATTCAAAGGTTTTAATTATCAAGAAAGGTAAGGGTTTGGAAAGAAGGAGCAGCAACTAAGATCATTTGTTGATCTTACACAGGATCCATTTAGGGTTCTCAGCACTCATACAACTGCTTACGTCCACCTGTGCCTCCAGTGTTAGAGGATTCCATGCCTTCTAGCCCCTGTAGGCGTTGACATTCATGTTCTGCATATACACATGCTTAAGGATACACACTTCCAACATTCTTACACCCGCCCACACAAATAGAACTTAAGGTAATATTGAATATCTGACCCATAAATCCTTCACAAAATAACTTCATATTTTTAACACAAAAGAATAAAGGAAACATGATTTGTGACTTCTAATGTATTGCCATAGTCCATAAAGCTCCATGCTAACATTTCATTGCATTCAGCGTGGTGATCTGGACATAATTTTGTTTATTTTGTTTTTAATGGTGTCTTCCTATATAACTCCTTCTGACAATATACAAAGGTGAGTTGGGAGTCTACTAAGGAACTAGTAATGGATTTCTCTACTTACTCAAGGACTGCAGAGAGATTGGTAGGCTCTCCCTCAACTGTCCTGTGATACGCTGTGCTCAGAAGTCTCATTCTTCAACAGTTCAGTATAACAGCCTTCAACAGTTCAGTATAACAGCCTCAATTCTTTTTTGGCCCCTTCAGTTAAGTCTTTCTATGAATTACTATGGTTTATCCCATCTGTGTTCTATCTGCTTTGCCAAGTCCTCGGCAATGTGAGATTTGATGATTTTAGTAATACCTGCCTGCTCATCCCTTGTTTGTGTAGTAGATAAAAAATGCATAGCAAAATTTTGTTTAAATCCTTTGCTTAAGTATCAAACAAGTGAAATATTTTATGCCCAGATTGTTAGGCCTTTAATGGATCTGGAACAACATTATTCTTGTTCAGAAACTGAGCCCTTATCAGTTTGGTTCAGCTTTTATTAAACGAAAAAGTCACAGAACACAGCATTTTTATTTAATTTATGAATTGAGTTGTGTCAGGATGAAAAACACAGGATAATAAATATTTAACAGAAACTAATGCAAAATGTTTTACATGCCAGATACGATGCTCCCAACACCTTATCTCTTATTAAACAACCAAAGAAATAACAACATCATTCAAGCTGAAGCTACTGTACAGATACCATACAGTGAAATAACTTAACGATGAAAACAACAGAAAAGTTCCACACAGACACTGTAGAAACAGTTAATTCCTTGACAATGCTGAAAGCGCTTCTAGTCATAAGTTCGTGGTTTAGAAATGTACTATATGCAAACTTGCTTATAAATTTAACATACTCTCAAATACCTTAAAACTAACTTCACTAATAAGGGCTGCCAGTGCATAAATGATTAGCTAATCCAGCACTGTTTGGATCATTGTACTTGGATTAGGGGATTTCCTTTTAATGCTAGATTCTTGCTGCTTACATTCTTATTAGCTGGATTCTAGCTGAGTGAGTTCATAGAAGTCACATAAACTCTCTGATCCTGTTCTTTCTTTCTGGCAAATGAATATAGAAATACCTACTTTGTTCTCTCCCACAGTGTGGCTAAAGAACCCATTTGGATTTTGAAACTTCTTAATATCAGTGGCTGTATAAATGCTTTGAGATTTTATTGCCGCTAGTACAATTATTGTTATGTTTATAAGAACGTCACATACTGGGCTGGAGAGACGGCTCAGCAGTAAAGAGCATTCACTGCTCTTACAGAAGATCTGGGTTCACATAGTAACTCACAAACAGAACTATCTCAGGTTCGAGGAGATCCAGTGCCCTTTCTTGGCCTTGACAGGCACCAGGTACACATGTGATGCACATATATACTCATGCAATCAAAGCTTTCAAACATATAAAATAAAATAAATATTTTTAAAAGCCATTATACTCTAATGAATCTAAATAAAGTTATATGATTGTTCTTAGGTATTAATTTCTTTGAAGACAGGCTACTTGGCTGAATGAATGAATGCCAGAGGAATTTCAACTTGGAATAGGTCAATTGTTCTCAACTTTCTTAATTATTTGACCATTTAATATAGATTCTCATGTTGTGGTGACACCCATCCATAAAATTATTTCTTTGGTATTTTATAACTGTAATTTTGATGCTGCTATGAATTGTAAATATCAGATATGCATGATATCTGTCTGCTATATGCAAACCCTCTGAAAATCCTTTCCAACCACAATGGAGTCATGGCCCATAGGCTGAGAACCCCTGGGATAAGCAAAGCAACTTACTGCATACAAACTATATGCCTCAATTAGGGTTTCTATTGCTGTAAAGTGGCACTGTAACCATGGCAACTCTTATAAAGGAATGCATTCAACTGGGCTGGACTTTGGTTTCAAAGAATTAGTCCACTATCATCAAAGCAGGAAGTGTGGGGATACGCATACAGATATGGTGGTAGAGAACAAAATGAAAGTCCTACATCTTGATCCACAGGCAGCAGAAGGCAAGATTGACACACTAAGCGTAGCTTGAACATGTAAGAGACCTCAAAGCCAACTTTAAAGTGACACATTTCCTCCAAAAAGGCCACACCTACTCCAAGACCACACCTAGTAATACTGCCACTCACTACGGGACAAGCATTCAAACACATGAGTCTATGGGAGCCATTCCTACTCAAACCACTACACCAAAGCATGGGTCATGATGACTCACGTAGGTGAATAACAGTGATATGAAACTATAACATGACAGAGAAGTGCAAATTGGCAGGGTTTAGTGGTGTAAAAAGGAAAGAAAGTGGGAGACACAGTGAAGAGGAAGGGGCATGAAAGGAAGTTATCCTTCAGGTGGCAGTAAAGGTAGTTCTAATTCTTTCTTTCAAATTCAACTGTAGAAAACAATAATAAACTTACAATAACATTTATAGAAAGGAAATAATATTGCACCATGCAATAACTATAGCATTTCAATAGGATAACATCTACTTATTGAGAACTAAGAGACAGAAAGACTTTACTCAAAAGGTCATGTTTTGAATGATGTAAAGACCTATCCATTTTTCTGAATTTTTATGACTTTTGAGTTGAAACCATCTCAGGGATATTGACATGTTAATTGTTGAATCCTGGAAATTCACAGAAAGATACCAAATCCAACAAATCAATGATAATTTTGTATTATGAATCCTCTGTATGACTACACATGAAGGTAAATAATTTGCTTAGTTATGACAAAAATAGATTTATAGAGATTACCTTGAAGAGCTTATGCATTGTGTATCAATCCTATAGTTGTAGTCTACTCAAAGTAAACATTTTCTCTGCCTTGAAATGCCTTTCACATCCTTTGAATCCATAACACAGACAATATTGGACTTTGTTCCTCCCTATGGTTTACCAGAAATATACACTCATACTCATACATCACAGCTTCAGCCAATGTGCACATAAACCTTTATGTTGTGGCAAAGAAGTAATCACAAAGAACTGCTGTGTCATTTGGTGTTCTGGGAATTCATTGTCTTTAGCCTTTAGATAAATCTCTCTACTTTGCTTCTTTCCAGTATTTCCCTCCATAGGATTTCATGTGCCCTTTCTATTCTCAGGTACAAAGCTCTCCCCATTTTCATTGCCTAAGCAAAAATCATCTCATTAATGATCTGGTTCATAGGCCAAACCCTATTAATATCTTCTTCTGACCTCCACGTTTTGAATATATATTTCTTTTACTACATTGAATCTAACAAATCTATGTTTGTTTAATCTACAGATCAATAATCCTTGGATAAGCAACTAAAACATATGGAAGGAATTCGAGGTTGTGGCAATAATGAGTGAGGAGAATGGGAAGCCAGACAGAGAATATGTCAGCTGTATAAGAATATATTTAAAACAGTAAATGAGTTATTCTTTAATGTTAAATATTACATGTAATACTGATGAAATTATACACATACAGAGAATCTCTGGTGATAAAGATGAGGGAAAAACTAAATGCAATACCACAAAAGACTTTAAATGGTGCTATGATAACCCTAAAGAATATAAGTGGTAATAGATGGTACAATAAGAAATTTAAATTCCTACAATTCTCTTATACACATACCTCAGGTGAATCATTTTTAGTAGCTCACAAGAAAAATAACACATTTCTGAGAATATCAAGTCCACAAGTAAGTTGAACTGACATACAAATATCTCAGAGTTAAAATGTTTGTATCACATTTTGTAGAGAGTGTGTAAATGTTAGACACTAACTGTATAAGTGTGGAAATACAGGCCACTTATTTTTAGTTTGTTTTCTTTTTCTGAAACTATGTGAACTCATCTGTTGGTCCCTGGAATAACATGTGCACTTATACATCCTAACATTAGAGTAACAAAAGAGCTGCTCATTCGTAGAGGTAGAAAAATGGTGATTGTCCCCAGGGCTGTGAATTCAAAGCTACTGCACTGACAGTGACAGGTTCTAAATTTGCTCTGCTCTTCCACACTTGTAACCTAAAACTTTTGTTGATATTACGGATTGTTAGCAATAGGCTTTTTCTTTTTTTATACAAATATTACCAATGAATAAACACATTGTCCATAGAGATTTTGAAAAGGAAAATCAACTACAAGATGGGCTTCATTGTACTCTTTGGAGATTAGAAAGACAAAAATAAATAAATAAACTGAAAGCAAATGTAGTAGTTGCGTTTTTGCTATGTTTTGTTTTGTTTGTTACTTGTCTGGAAATGGAGATTCAAGAGACAGAATTTTTTAAAAAATCTCTCTTTCTGTCTCTGCAAGCTTGTTCACCTGTTGCCATCTAAAGGCAAGTCAGACACCCACCCTCCACTTCCATAGTCTCTTACTTTTTCTTGGCATTAACCATTAAATTATTTCCTTTGTCTTGTGGCTTGATACGTCATATCTCTTCTGTTTCTATGGTAAGTTTTGAGATTAATTTTATTTCTAAATGTATCTTGTTTCTTTAAATTAAAATGTGACACTGAAGCTGAGGGCTTCTCTTCTAAGGGTTGCCGCTCTCTACTATATGGCATTGGCATTCATTTAGTCCTGAGTTCCATATTAATGTTTTTCCAGGTTTCTTCTCCAACAGCTCACATAATGACAACCAACAAAGCCTGTGTACTCTGCTCTTAAACGACATCTTATTCCAAACTATTGTAACTTCTTTTATAAAACAAAAGAAAGAACAAGAACTTTAATGTTTTATGCTTCATTTTAGTTTCAGTGCATGAAACTAACCACTTGTGGGCTAGAAAGTCTGCTCAGCAGGGAAGAGAACTGGCCACTCTTGAAGAGGGCCTATATTGCTTTCCCTGCACCCACATGGCTCTTCTGTGGGCACCAGGCGTACGTACATGTTACATAGTGACACACATGTGGTTAAACGGTATATACATGAAAGATAGAAATGTAAACAAATCTAGGGTGGACTATTATCACAGACTTGAAATACAAATGTCAAAATTAGTAAATATTTCAATATAAAAATTACATTACCACAGTAAAAATATAACCTAGTGGCAATATCTAATCATTCCCATATAGCATTATCATCCATATGTTAGTTAACCAAGCATTATTTAATATCTAATGTGGGTACCTCCCATGCACTACTTAACATGGCATTTGGATTTTTTTCAGAAGCATTTATCCATTATTACTGCTATTATCTATTTCATGTTCCATTGCCCAAGATGAGTTAATGAAGCTTAATGACAATGACATCATTCTGATGAAGCTTTTAAATACTTTCCTAGGAAATGGGTTTCTGAAAACCACTGTATTCAGATCGATTTTTCAGATCTCACCCTTCCCAATATAAATTTATTTTTACTCCCTTTTATATGTATATATTTACATATGCAGAAAGTGTCAATCATCATATAGAAGCTAATAAGTAGAGACATCGAAATGATCAGATTTCAAGCATTAATTCTTATCAAGAGAATTTTCTCCCAATTTTGTATGTGCAGGACATAGTCCTTTGGATGTTTAGAAACCATCAGACAAAGAATAAACTTGTTAGTGATTACTCCTCTTTTTATAATTTCATTGTTGATGGATGATGCATCTTCTTTCTAAAAAATATGTCAAGATTAGTCAATAAGATCAGACGTTTGGTACCTGAAATTTCACTTTGCAAAGTACAAGGTTTTCGAATGAGTCTATTTTTCATGATTCGGTACCTTTTATGTTAGTTCTAAATCATAGCTGTTTTACGATTTTGATATATCATAATTTTAAAATTGTCACTACGCTTTGAATGTTAAATAATGTCATTTGTATAAACATCTGCATTGAATCATACTTTTAAAAGTAGGTATAAACATGAATGCAATAAAGGAGCTAGGGAAGGTCCTGGTCTCAAGCAAGAGAACCAAAAAGAAGAAAATAGGCAATGGAAGCAGAGATTCACTCCTGAAGATTGATTGGCAAAGAGGAACTTACACATTCTCTCCAGTTGGGCTGAAGAAATGGCTCTGTGGTTAAGAAAGCATAGTGATCTTTGAAAGAACCAGGGTTCTGTTCCCAGAACCTCATTTGATTGGCACACCGCTACCTATATCTCCATAGGTTCCTTCACTCACACATGTACACCTACACACTGATACATACATACAATTAATATTTAGAATCTCTGGATTTTAAAATTATATTTTTTTGCAAGAAATAAGCTTTAGATGGATTTCATTTTCTACGTTTTAAATTCTGTCAAGTGTGGGAGAGAATATTATCAAATAAAAGGGAAAGAATCAATGACTTTGTTTCTATATTTCAGAAATATATTTGCATAGATAACTTTTAGCTTGATGCCTCTATTTGTCTAAAATCACTTTATTCAGATCTTCATCCTAAACAGTTTGGCATTTATCCATTGAGAGTTATGTTACATATGTAAGTCAAACCATTGTAAAAGTCTGTACACTTGTTTTTTTCCCATAATGCTGAATGTGAACATTTTAACATCTACCAGAGTTTAATTATCCCTAAAGTATATAGGAAGATATATTTGACTGAAAATATCTCTACACTTAGAGAATTAATATATTGTTTAAATTAAAACATAATTATACTATGATCCACCATCCCCTGTGTGTCCCCAACTTCTCCTATTCATGCAACAACCCTTTTCCCTTTCAAACTTATGGTTTCTTTTTCTTTACTGTCATTGCACATACACACACACACCCTTAAATATATAACTACAACTTGCTCAGTCTATAGGCTATTTATACTCAGAGCTAACCACTTCACATTGGATAACCAATTTGGGGGTTCATCAAAGGGGAAGTTTATTTCTTCTGATGTTAGCCGTCCTTAATTACATGTAACTCTTTGTCTAAGGTTGAGTTATCATGAATTTCCTCATTTTCATGTTAGTATGTCTATGGGCGTTCTGCTTGTCCAGGTATTACTTGGGCAGCCATGTTATTTAACCTTAATTGACAAGTGTCTAGTTGGATGTAAGTCCCATTCAAAAAGAGGGAAATTGGATCTGGTACTGGGAATCTAGTTAATACCCCAGAGCTAATGTGATCTTTGAGGAGAACCTACCCTGCAAGTTTACTGGGCATCCCCCCACCTCCAACCTTCTTAGTAGAACAGAGAAATCGAAAACCTCTTTAGAAACACTAGAGAAGACAATTTCAAAGCAAACCACATGGTGTAAGAGAATGAATTTTCTCTGTTTAAAGAATGACTCCTTTAAAGAAACTGAGAAGGAACTGAGAGTTTATATGAAATGTTTTTCCTTCTCTTAACAGAAATTCCTGGGTACACGTTATGATGAAAATAAAAGACAGATAAAAATCAATAAATCTCTCCATAAAAATAGTCTTGTGTTCTGAAGATCTGGACTTTTTGATCTTTGGAATAAATATTTGAATCAGTGACGTTAAGGTCTTGACACTAGGTGCCAAGATATAAACTTAAGTGCAACTTTTGGAGTTCACAATGTATGCTCTCAAGTGGGCAAACACACACACACATGCACACACAGAGTGAGAGAGACACAGGCAGACAGACAAAGAGATAGAGACAGGGTAAGAGGGGAGGGAGTCAGGAGGAGGGAGAAGGGAGGGAGAGTGAGTGAGAGAGGGAGGAAGAGGCGGTACCTGGTGATAAGGCTTCCCCACTTGAAGTACACTGCACTAGATTACTTTGGCTTTCAACATTTAGTGGGAACATAAGTTCCTCACAGAGCCCTTGAAGTGCCTCAGTAGGTAAAGGTGCTTGTGGGATAACCTCCGTGACTTGAATTTGATCTCTGAACCTCCACTTATGTGCAGTGGCACCAGGTATCATAATTTACACCAACACATATCAAACTCACATTCATACATAAAAGTAAGCAAAATAACACAAAGTGTCACCGGGCGGTGGTGGCGCACGCCTTTAATCCCAGTACTTGGGAGGCAGAGGCAGGCGGATTTCTGAGTTCGAGGCCAGCCTGAACTACAGAGTGAGTTCCAGGATAGCCAGGGCTACACAGAGAAACCCTGTCTCGAAAAAACCAAAAAAACCAAAAAAAAAAAAAAAAAAAAAAAAAAAACCCACTTATTCCGATCTCGGTTTAAGTTGGTTTTAATTTAAGGTTTCCTTAACCAGAAGAATATTGACATACATAACAACAACAAATACGAAAAAACAAAAACATTCTTCTCAGGATTCAGAGTTCTGTATAACTAAGGTTTCAAGCACCTGCTATGGAGTAACAGATTCCATAGCTTTGAGTTAAACCTCAGGAATACCTATTTCCTGCATCTGACCTGTAACGTACAACTCAGTGTCTCTCAGGGATAGATGGTGACATTGAGGCAGATCACAAACAAAGCCACTCAAATGAGAGTGGATGCTGCTTTCAGCAAAAGTGACCCTGTGATAAACATCAAAATGACTTGGATTACTGATTTTTCTTAGACAAAGGAAGACGTATTTTAAATATTAAAACCTGAGGATATCTGTCAGGGATTGGTTCTACATTGGTTTAATTGGAAATCTGCATGTCCAGACTGTGAAGGTCCTTGCCCTTGGTTTTTTGATCTATCAATGAAGGGGCCAGCCTCCAATGGTTGGGCACGGGGTAGGACACTTAGAGTTGCACTGGTAGGATGCAGAGAGAATCACCAAGACTGGCGGAAGAAGGGGGCCCAGCAGTGGCAAGAGACAAAGCCAACCAACTGTGTGAGTTTTCAAATTAAGTGGCCACTGGTCACTTCCCAGATTGGGTCTGGGCTGGCATGGGAAAGCTTAGAAGTACCCAGCCTTTGAGGTAGCCAAGGCATTTTAAAACTAATTGACCTGTGTGTGTGTGCGTGTGTGCACGTGTGCATGTGTGCATGTGTGCATGTGTGCATGTGTGTATGTTTTACACTCAGAAATCAGAGCTAGCTCCTAGGCCAGTGCGCAGGTGAAATCAGCCAGGAGAACAAACCGGTGCAACCAAAAACTCTCCGCAATAGATATCATCTAATTAGACACTGAGAGGAGAGCAGATCTTACACGAAACAATATAAAATATTTACTTAATAGTGTAGTAGACATTCCCCTACACTGGGGCACAGAACCTTCACAGGGCCAAGGGCCTCTCCTCCCATTGTAGACCAAAAAAAAAAAAAAAAAAATTGTAGTAGACAGGTACATACGCACTCCCATACAAGACGCACTAACTGGACTCACTGAGTTCAAAAGGGGCAAAGAGACAACTCAAGGTAAGAGGGAAACGTGCTGAGCCAAGCAGGGCTCTAATGTACCTGGAGGGAACAATAAAGGAGAGGTGTGACGAATAAAATACACTGGGAACATGCATGAGATTCTCCAGGAAGAAACATACGATATAATTAAAAGTCTACACTACTAAAAAGAAACGTTAGTTTTTCAGATGGGCCACTGTTACTGAGAAACTGTTATGCAGCCAGCGCTCTTCTCCTTCGAGGCTGTTAGCATGTCTGCCTAGAGAAACCATTTAAAGAATGCCAGTATCATGAAGGCTGTGGCTTCTACAGGACTTGCTGCTTGTCACCTTTATCTTAGTCAGACCATGTGAGATTTTTTTTTTTTTCTCAGAATTCCCTGACCCACTCTTAACTCCCTTCCCTGAGAATGGTGCAACCTTCATAGCTTTGCTAGGAACTCTGCGCCACATGCCACCTCCTCTTCCAAAGACCATCTCCAGTATGCCATGTGACAGCGAGTGAGCTCTATGAATTTAACCTAGGAGACAACTTTTTCTCTCAGTATGTATGCTAACTCGGAAATTGACAATATGGTGTATATGCTATGGAAACATAAGTATTCAAGAAATATCTTTCAGAATAGACAGGGTGTCAGTCATGATGAAAGCAACCAAAAAACACATTATGATGCAAACCTAATAAATACATGAATAAAATTTTATTTAAAATAATGAGTACACAGAAGAAAATAAGCCTAATATAAACATACAGTGTTTTCAAATGACTGCAACTTTAGTCTATAAACTTTAACAGCTCGATCAGTATTTTCAATTTTTCTTCTTAAGGTCACTAAATTTCAATAAAACCTTGATATCAGGCTATTAAAAGACATTTTATGAAAGACATTAAAATATCTAATGTAAAAAAATCAAGAAAAAATTATTACTTGTATTACTTATACTACCTGTGATCTTTTCCTATTTGAGAAAAATATGTTAACTCTGTTCTTCTTTTCTATATACATTTATTAGAGCTAATTTGAATATTCCAGAAACTGAGTGATTTACAGCAGTACTGTTCTATAACAGTAAGTTCTAGAGGCTAGAAGGCTAGTGGGCTTCTTCATAAATGGTGTTCCATCCACCATTTCTGGCTCCTGGGGTAACCTGCAGTTCTTTGCTTTCCCTAGTTTGTACAAGCATAATTCTAGTCTTGGTCTTTCATTATGTCCTTATGTGCTTCTGTGTGCAAATCCTCTTGTTTACTGGAAACAGAAATTACTATTCATTTCTTCAGAACCTACTAAGACAATATAATCTTGCCATGACACTATATTCTTTCGATGAATACCAGGCTTGTTAGTTAGGCCTGGAGCAGATCTTCCTGGAGGATTGAGCTCCACCAATAACATCCTGCCTACAGGTGTTTTTTTTTTTTAATAAGGTTTATTTTTGGTATAAGGAAATATACTTTAACGGAAACATTTTTGTAATAGGCATTGAAGATTCCATGGAACACTGTGAGTAGCCATATATTTTTAAGTGGTGAAATTTCAAATGTGAGGATGGTATCTTGATAGATTGATTATTGATGTCTATTAAAATGTATTGTGTATTGACTGTTTCTTATTGGTAAGTATACTATAGTAGTTAAATGCTAAGAGGTTTTTTTTTTTATTAGATATTTTTTTTATTTACATTTCAAATGACATCTCCTCTCCTGGTTACCCTTCCAAAAATATATCAAAAAGAAAAAGAAAAATAAAAACAAAAAACACCCTGTTTCCTACCCCCTCTCCCTGCTCACCAACCCAGCCTCTCCCACTTCCTGGCCCTGACATTCCCTTACACTGGGGTATAAAACTTCATAGGACCAAGGCCTCTCCTCTCATTGATGACTGATTTGGCCATCCTCTGTTATACATATGCTGCTGGAGCCATGAGTCCCACCATGTGTACTCTTTGGTTGGTGATTTAGTCCCTGAGAGCTCTGAAGGTACTAGTTAATTCATATTGTTGTTCATCCTAAGGGGCTACAAACCCTTCAGCTCCTTTGGTTCTTTCTCTAGCTCCTTCATTGGGGACCCTATGCTCAGTCCAATGGATGGTTGTGAATCTCTACTTCTGTATTAGTTGGGCACTGTCAGAGCTTCTCAGAAGACAACTATATCAGGCTCCTGTCAGCCAGCACTTGCTGACATCCACAATAGGATATGGGTTTGATGACTGAATATAGAAAGGATTCCCAGGTAGAGTAGTCTCTGGATTGTCCTTCTTTCAGTCTCTGCTCCATAGTTTGTCTCTGCAACTCCTTAGGTGAGTATTTTGTTTCCCCTTCTAAGAAGGAACAAAGCATCCACACTTTGATCTTCCTGCTTTTTTAACTTCTTGTGGTTTGTGGACTGTATTTTGGGTATTCTGAGCTTCTGGGCTAATATTCACTTATCAGAGAGTGCATGCCATGTGTGTTAAAACAACCTGGAGATTCCACCTTACACCAGTCAGAATGTCTAAGATAAAAAACTCAGGTGACAGTAGAAGCTAGTGAGGTTGTAGAGAAAGAGGAACACTCCTTCATTGCTGGTGGGATTGCAAGCTAGTACAACTGCTCTGGAAATCAGTTTGGGTGTTCCTCAGGAAATTGGACATAGTACTGCCAGAGGACCCAGCTATACCACTCCTGGACATATACCCAGAAGATGCTCCAACATGTAATAAGGACACATGCTCCACCATGTTCATAGCAGCCTTATTTATAATAGTCAGAAACTGGAAACAACCCAGATGTCCCTCAACAGAAGAATGTATACAGAAATTGTGGTACATCTACACAATGGAGTACTACTCAGCTATTAAAAACAATGAATTTATGAAATCCTTAAGGAAATGGATTCATCTAGAGAATATCATCCTGAGTGAAGTAACCCAATCACAAAAGAACGCACCTGGCATGCACTCTACAGGTGCTTTTTAATCACACATACTCAGAATAAAATACAATGCTTACTTAATGAAAGAAAAATATAACAGCAACTAATAAAAATATATAGCTTTAAAAACTAGCATTATTTAATTAGAAAATGATGAGAACTGTACAAGAATGGACTGGCCAAAGCATTATTTTAAAGATCGAATGAAATATCTATTTTTACTCAAACTGAAACTGTCTTATTTAGATTATGAAAGCGCCTTTTTCATGTACAGCAATAAAAAGATGTTAAAATGGAAATCTCAGGAATTCTGGAGACAAATAAAACTGTTAAACATTTTCTGACATGGTTCCATATATCCTCTAGATATAACAGCAGGGAAGCTTATTAATGGAGAACTAGTTTCTTGTCCAGTAGATAAAAATCGCTGGGAGGTCTGGAGTCTTAACATTCCAAGCAACCAAAAACAAAAAGGTGCACATCCAGTTGGACTGCTCAGTCAACTTGATAATGGGTTTCTTCAATACATGTTATTGAGATAGACAGATAACTGGTCTACAAAGAGATACTTTTTCCTGTAAGGCACCCACCCACTAGTGCAGTTCCTACAACCTATTATTCTTTTTATTGATAATACCCACCCTTTTGAGTCTGAAACTATACCTTTTATAGTTTTGTCTCTTCTGGATGCTGATGAAAACGTAGTTATGCTTTTTCTAGTACTTGAGACTACCTTTCTCTTTCTTCTCAAGCCCTTCTCCCTGCTATTTGTCTGCTTATATACCATGTTTCTGACCTCCATGCCTGCTTAACTTAAAACAGCATAGTTCTGTTTCGTCTCTAATTGCTTGCTCTGCGGAGCTGCAAAATTTACAGTTTGCCTACATGAGATATTCTTTTCTTTTAAACTCTAATAAATATGTCCTTCAAAGTTTCCCTGTCTTTTAATTATTCAATTGGGAAAACAAAAAAATGTGGAACCAGATCTTCCATCTCTATTAGACATTATTTGTAGATGAAGGCTATTTAGATTATTTCCAGATATATAAAATATATCTGTTGTGAAACTGGTTATTTTTAATTTAATTTTGCTCAGTGGTTTCTTTAACTGGTGTAGTCTAGAGCTCATGGGTGATAGTATTAACCACTTCTTTGATTTATAGCCGCCATCATTCTACCCTCAAATGACCAGTGGCTATATACAACTTTATATTTTCTTTTAATTCCCACTTAATTACCATTGGGAGTTCTTGCTGAAATGTTTAGTTTTTTGTTTGTTTGTTTGTTTGTTTGTTTGGTTGGTTTTTTTGCCTTTTTTGTTTTTTTTTGTTTTTTGTTTTGTTTATTTTGATTTTTGCTTTTACTAGACAGGGTTTCTCTGCATAGCCCTGACTGTCCTGGAACTCATTATGTAGATCAGGTTGGCCTTGAACTCAGAAATTCACCTGTCTCTGCCTCCCAAGTGCTGAGATTAAAGGCATGTACCACCTCTGTCTGGCAAAATGTTTAATTCTTGTTTGGTTTGCTTGGTTTCTTCTGGCACAACAGTAAATTGCATAAAAAAATCTATTTTTGGCCTGTCTACCAACATGACTTTGTAGTATCTCTCATTTGTTCTGCCTTTTAGTCTATGAGAAAAATGTGTAATTTCTCTTTTGGAAGTGAATCAGCCATCTTGTCTATACTGAGTCCCTCTCCAAAGCTCTGTGTCCTGACTACTACACTTATATTTCAAATCATACAGTTTGAGACTTTGATCCATTTTTTCTGGATATATTTTACATCCTGAATTCTATTCTTTAACATTCCAGAAAATTCTCCTGAGATGTTATGACAAATATAACAGGACAAAGAAGATACAATTTCTGGTGTTGTTGTTTAGCTGTGAGCTGAAATAAAAGATCTCTTACTTGAATTGATTTGTTGGATGTTTTATCATAGCAACAGAAAGAGAAGGTATGATAATAAGTAATTTAGATATTTATTCTTATTAAAGTATAACTGGGTTTTGTCACTGTTATTATTCCTTCTCTGTTTGCCTAGGTTGGCTTTAAAATATCTCTTTATACAAAGATAACCTTAAACTCCCGATTCTCCTGAGTGCTGGTGTTAGAGTAATGTGTCTTTCTGTCTAGCTAACAATCATCATTTGAAGAAACATACTTTATTAAAAATTATACATATTAACCTATGTCTATGTACACTGAAGTTATACTTTGACCATTTCCTACTTCTTATGGTACTACCTGGACCTCCGCTGTTATTTGAATCTTTCTCTTTTTCTTTCTTGCAGGTCTTAATGGCTAGCATGACAGAAATGCCACAGATATTGTCCTTTTTGGCTATATTTCACTTCTTTTTACCACTGTCTGCCATGTTGTTTCAAATACAACAAACTCATGATGTTCAAAATCAAAATCTAGTTCTATACATCATTTACCTTCAGGTCATTCTCCTCCCTATATCCATCCCTCTGTAAAGACAATATTTCACACAACCTGCATGTAAATGGGCAAGAAAAGGAAAAAAAAAAAAAACCAAACTCATCAACTGCCTGAGAGCTGGCAGAGTGCTGCTGTGGAGTTTAATACTGAGATAAAGATATATAAAATGAGAGCTGACAGGATGCTGCTGCAGAATTTAATACTGAGATAAAGATATATAAAATATGAAAAGACTTTGCCCTCCAATGGAACAGAAAAAAGTGAAAATATGGAAACTCATGCGCCTTAGAGAAAATATCACATTCTCTTTCATGATGTTATAGTACACAGCTTATGAGTTAATTTTTCAACATTATTGTTAATGTTCATATACTCGGCAATGTCACTTATATCTTCAAGGAATGAATAGATATGTATGCAAATAGATGTGTATGAAAGAAGCAAATAGCTATGAGCATTTATTAAGAAATTAATTGAATTACAAGTATCATAGAGGCATTAAATTATCACACTGCAGTTACCACATTAATCTTACCATGACCCCCACACAACTGAAAGTCATTTGTCTTGCTCCAGTAAAAGCATGACATGGAGGGCACTTGTAAAGTCTCATAATCAATGCATTTTGAAGAAGAAGCAAGGTACCTGTTCAATGAAATCCATATAGATTGTACTTCGGTTGATTCCTTTCTCTCCGCTGGTTCTAAAGCCAGCTTTGTTTCTCTAATTTGCATCCTTGATCCCTTATCCACTTAGGAATGCAGGTGCCTGTGTGATTATCTATTATAGATTTCCCTGCTAACCCTTATGTGTGACCGCTTGACCTTCTAAGCACAAAATCTATAACTGTTGGCTTCTATTGTTCATTCTCCCTGAAACTCTCAGGAGACAGGCTGATATCCTTTGCTGTCTATTATAATAATTGATAGACTGTACATGATTACAGTAAATTCTGTTTTCATTATTGAGAGAGCTATATTAATAAATTTTATAATTTTATAGTAATAAATGTTAATATAGTACATTAATAATTAAGTAATTAATAACTGATCAATTTCATATTTATGATTAAAAATATATGAAAACAGATCAAATCATTTACTTTCCACAAGCA
>JADRCC010541526.1:0-12645 GCA_019843855.1 Hylomyscus alleni
ATTTGAATAATCAACATTCCCGTAAGCAGTAAAATGTTTACAGTGGTAAAGATGTTCTTACAGGACCCCACACCCTGAGCATCAACTCTTGCCTCAAGGCTCTTGTCCTGACTTCCCGGCATGATGGCTGTAAACTTCACCTCCCGCCCCCCAACACAAACAAACAAATACCAAATGTGTCTCAGTTACTTCCTCTGTGATACAACTTTAGAACTTTTATTAGAATGATTAGGTGTAATGTGAATATTAGTGGTTTATTACTGTTCCTGTAATGAAGTTTAAACTTTGTAGTCCTAAACAAAATTGTAAGGACAAAAAAAAAATTTTTTAAAGAACGTTCAGCCTCCAAATGAATCGCATAAGTATAATGTTGAAGCAAAAGAGTCAGACATATAAAAGATATGCTTCTGTATTTACAGTTGGGGGCTAGAGAGCTGTCTCAGCAGTTAAGAACCTGGGTCGGAAACGACCCAGGTTCTGTTTCTAGCACACAGACATACTGGCTCGATGCTACCTATAACTCCAGGTCCAGAAGATCTGATCTCTCTTCTGGGCTCTCAGGGAATCAAACACACATATACACAGATCAATGCACATACATGTAAAAATAAATAAATCCCTTGGGGCTGGAGAAGTGGAGCGGCAGATAAGAGCACTTGTGCCTCTTGCTGAGGGCCTGGGTTCAGGTCCTAGGACCCACATAGTGGTTCAAAGCCACCTGCAACTCCAATTTCACGAAATCTGATCCACTCTCTGGCCTCCTTAGTCAACGGGTATGTGTGTCATACACATGTATACATGCAAGCAAAACTTATGCATAGAATAAGATGAATAAACTTAGGTATTTTAAATAAATACATCTTTAAAAACAAGTAGAACTGAACGGTGTGTGGCATTAGAAGGAGGGGTAGTGGCTAGATGGGGCGGGCTAGGGTGTGGGAGTGGGGACTGACTGTTTCTGGGATTCTGACAGCAGTACGTAGAGACGTGTGTTCTGTCCTCAAGCAATAGTTAGGACCTGTGTCTTTTTCTAAATGTGTGCTAAAAGCAATGCACACCTGGGTGAAAATGACATATGTTGCCCTACAAGGCTGTAAAGGGGCCCTGCAGAGTGGAAAAACATGGGAGAGAAGTAAGCTTTCCAGTTTCAAGGACAGCCCAAAGGCTGTAGGTGGAGCTTGTCTGGGGGAACGAACCTGTATGAAATGGCTTCCCAGTCCTCAGGAATGGACATCTCTGAGCAAGCTCCTTGGAGGCAACCAGTCCTTGACAGCCCTTTCTTCTTTCCCACTGGTCTGCCATTAGTCTCTCTCCTCCAGCTCTCACCTCTCCATCCTATGGCCCTCACCTCTCCATCCTTCTTATGGCCCTCACCTCTCCATCCCATGGCCCTCACCTCTCTATCCTTATGGCCCTCACCTCTCCATCCTGTGGCCCTCACCTCTCTATCCTTATGGCCTTCACCTCTCCATCCTTCTTATGGCCCTCACCTTTCCATCCTTATGGCCCTTACCTCTCCATCCTTCTTATGGCCCCCTCCACTCCCTACCTGTCCAGTGTGAAAACGAAATGAGACAGAAGACTCACCCTGGGCTTTGTCTATCCTAAACTGTGGTCTGAATAGGCGCATAGGAGGGAGATACAGCTCCAGAGCCCAAGTTCAAGAACCAGAAAAAAAATGGAAGCAGGTCACCATGAGTCCACTGACTCCTTCCTCAGGGTGAACAGTGGTCAGAGTACTGTACATACACAAAGTTCTTCTTGTCAACAAGAAATAGGAAGCTCTGTCCCTTCATCCTGCTATCAATCAAAGAAGCTCGATGATTTCATCTCTTGATAAATAATTCCTCTGATGACATGGATGTCTTGCCTCCGGATCATAAAGTCAAGATTTAAGAATCCTGTGAAGTAGGAACATTGGGGCCTAATTAGAATCGTCTGGAACTGGTCTTTAGATCACCAACGAAGCAGCTCTGATTTAATGCCAAGTTCAAGAGGAGGGACAAGCAACAGCATGTGACTTCAGCTGACCTTCTGTGCCGCCCTTAGATCATCTGTCATCAAATGTCCACTGCACCAACTGGACTCCTGTGACATTTTGTGAGTCAGAATGGCCCCAGGACTGCTTTCTGAGCTACCAAGGCAGAGGAACAATGCTCTGAATTCTCCCTTGGCATCTGTTAACCTAGCTGCCTTGCCATGGCCACTATGAGTGTCCTTCCAGACCAAGATGAAGAACCCTTTCACTTGGCACACCTGGGAAGAGGAAGCCTCAGTTGAGGAATAGTCTCCAATAGATTACCCTGTATACATATCGGTAGGGCGTTTTCTCAATTGCTAATTGATGCAGGAGGGCAGAACCCTCTATGGACAATACCAGGCCTGGACATGGCAGGGGGTGTGGGGTCTGGACTGTGTAAGAAAGGTTGCTGAACATGACCTTGAGAACAAGCCAGTGAGCGGCATTCCTCCACAGTCTGTGCTTCAGCTCCTGCTTTGAGTTCCTGTCCTGGCTTCGCTCAATGACTGATGGTGACCTGGAAATGTTAGTCAAACAAACCTCTCCTCTCTGAGTGCTTTTAGTCAGTGTTTATCCCAGCAAACCCTCTCCTCTCTGAGTGCTTTCCATCAGTGTTTATCCCAGCAGCAGAGGAGTAATGATAGCACCCTCCTGGAGTACCTTCCAGCGGCTGCTCCCCGCAATATCTGCGCCTCTCGTCCACGGCTCTGTTAGTGCCGGGCTTACATAGCAGTGGATTGGTTGATGTGGTTTTCTGCTCCATCAGACTTTGACCCCAGGAGGGTGGAGGCCATACTTACGCATTAGATTCCCTACCTCCCTGCACAACGCTTAGTATCTTAATTACTCTCGTTGATAACACATGTAATATGAGACAATATAAAATGCTACTCTGACAGACATACCATAGCAGCTGTGACACTGCCCCCAAACCTCGCTCTCACAAGATAACTAGTCAATTTGATGCATATTCTGTCAACAATTTGCATATTAAAATATAAATTATTAATGTCAAAATGCTCCCTAAAGATTAAATCATTGTCTACATGCTGTCTTGCGATTTGATTTTATTACTGAGAATCATAAGAGAGGTACATGGATTCTCAAAGAAGCTCACGTCTCTACCTTGCTTATTTTAATTTTTTCAGATTATAATATAACATTTCTTCCTTCTCTTTGCACTCTTCAAACCTTCCCAGGCACCTCCTTCTGCCTGGTCTCTTTCAAAATCATGACCTCTGTTTTTACTGTTCTACACCCACACACACACACACACACACACACACACACACACGCACACGCACACGCACACGCACACACACCCACACACGCACATACACACACATACACACACACACACATACACACACATACACACATGCACACACATACACACACAAAATTTATATGTATACACATTTATGTAACTAAACTGTTAGTCTAGGTGTGTGTGTGTGTGTGTGTGTGTGTCCAATTTTATGTTCTTCTGTAGGGAAGACCTTCTCAACTTTCCTTAGTTGCCTGTAGTTTTAGAGTTGACACCTCCAGAGCTTTCCACGTTCCACATTAGCATGTCCATCGACGTCATCCTTTTTCAGATCATGCTTAGACAGCCATGTTGTCTACCCGGTTTTTAAGCACTGTGGAGAAATGCATCGTGAGAGAGTGCAGAGTTTGTGAACAGCCCTTGCATGGACAGATCTGTGGGCCACACAGGCTTTCCTTGCTCTGCAGTCTGTCACTGAGGGCTTTTGTGCACAGCTTTTCCATAGCTTTATGTGTCTCTAAGGGAACATTTTCAAGGATAAAGTCTAGATTTGAAATGTTAGGTCCTTATAGCCCCCTTTCCTTCCTCTGCTGAGTTTCTACACCCAAGAGTCTCCCAGAGATAACTGCTGATTGCCCAAACAGGATTCTGTGAAAGGAAATGGCCCTGACAAGACTATTCCTGGTTCCTGGGAAGGTAGCTCTTGAGAATGGGTCTTGCTGTTGAACTCAGTCTCTTTTGTAAAAACACAACACAGCACTCTCTCCCCATTGAGCTCACAGGGAGGGTTACATCACGTCGGTGTTTGTGCAATTTGCCAGATATTTTCTAAGCATATCCTAAATTAGAAACAATACCAGCAGTAATTTATGAGTTTTTTTTTTAAAAAATGTTGACGGTCTGCTGGGAAGTTCGACTCTTTTTGACCTGGGATTATTGCTCTATGTAGGTGTTCGGCTTAGTATTCCACAGCAGGGTGAGGGTATAGTCCAGTGGTTGGTACTGCCTAACAAGTATGAGTCCCAGGGTCCAGGGGTGCATGCGCACACCTTACTGTAAACTCCCACGGATTTGTGTCAAGGGTAATAGCAGTGGCTAGTTTCTTTATGAAGAGTTTGTGTGTATTGCTTTACTTCGATTTTTAAGTCACAAGTCATAGTGAAGGAAGACAAGGATCATCACTGACTGAAGATCAGAAGAAGGATGATCCACGGAACAGCTCAGCCAGCAAAAGGTGGATCTGCAACTCTCACTAGGACTGGTGATTTGATGGCTTAGGACATTCAGACTAAAACACACTGCCGTGCTGAGTCTGTAAGCATCCGTCCTCCTCCCTTCTTTATGGGTGTGTAGACTCTCCTCTCCCCGGGGTCTATGTCCTCTCATTCTCCAAGTAGATAAAGAAGTTGCTGGAGAAATGAGAGGTTCTGAGCCTGGCTCTGGGTCAACCTAGGAGTAAAATGAAAGCTGCCCCTGCTACCGGGACATGCCTATCCACCAGGACACGCCTATCCCACCAGCATGTCTACCATGCACCATGACACAGTTAATTCTCAGTTGTTTTAATTGCTAGCCTAATTCTTCAGGGGTGTCAAGTCAAGAGACTATAGTTGATAATTTCTGCTGTGGTTTCTTGTCAGTTTCTTCTATTAGTGTCACTGAAGTTAGGAGTTTGCCCTCCCTGGGGAGCCCACAATGCCCTGCCCTGCCCCTCTTCTCTGAACCTATGTGTTTATGGCCCGGCCTCAGCACTTCCCTGGTTAGCTCTTATTGATTTTCTTAGCACTCTCTCTTAATTTTCAATTCCATTTTTCACTGATCTCTGACATCTTTGATCTCCTTGCTCAGGGCTGGCTTCCCCAGCCTCCGGGGACTTCTGAAGCTGTGGATTATTCTCCAGTGTTGGCCTTGAGGGGTACCATCCCATCCACTCTCCAGCGTGTGACCAGCCTAGGGAGTACCTGTGGCCAGGGATCTCTGGACACTAAAATCACACCTGAACAACAGAAGGCGTGAGAACAGAGTTCAGTACCTTGGTGGGTCTGGCACTGTCAGGAGACCCGAATAGAAGCCGGGGCAGTAATGTTAGTTATACCAGGGATGCTTAGAGTCTTAAAAAAATGTTTTTGGAAATGTCAAAATTTTAAAACTATCTCTCATGGGGTACTCCTATGTTCTAAGGACTAGTTCTACTTGCAGCCTGTTGTGTTGTGTTGTGTTGTGTTGTGTTTTGTTTTGTTTTGTTTTAAAAAAGAAAAAACCCAAGCACTCAGTTTTACCAATGAAGACTCAGAAGCTAAATGCTGGGGTGGAAGCTGCTAGCTCAGACAGGCAGAGGAAGCACCCGGCTGACCTTCCTACCCTACCCATGTTCCAGGAGGAAATGGTTCCCTCTTCTCTACGCCTCCCTTCTTCTCCTCTTAAATCCTCTTCAACTCAAAGTCCCTCCTTTCGATTTCCTTATGGTTACTCCCTGTCAGCGGCTTGCTTACTCGGCCTCTCAGCCTGGGGTTGACTTTATTTAGCTCTTGTATTAAAGGTGTGTTCTAGGGCTGAGCCATACCACAGCAAACTTTTCCCAGTGTGCAATCTTGAAGTTCACAATGTGATCAGATATCCTGCAACAGCAGCCTGCCTTCTTGAGGCCTCTGCTCGAACGGTCCTGGGGCATCTTCAACCCGCCAGGCGCACAGCTGAACGGGTCGTGTTCCTGGTCCCCTTCACTCACAGACAGGCCCATCATCATCCTTACTCCCCCTTACTTGAGGACATTGACACAACTCTACCTTCTCAGGGCTTCTCCCCCTTACTTGAGGTCATTGGCACAGTTCTGCCTTCATAGGACTTCTCCCACTCATCATTATTCTGCAACTTCCCCGAACCACCATGAGCTCAGTTCTAGGCTATTCTCCTAGCCTCCTGAATGGCCTTCCTGATCCAGTTCTTACCTCCCTCATATCGGTTTTAACTCTTAGAGTGAGCATGGATGAACACGAGCCGCTGTGTAAACACTCCAGCGGATTCTCACCGCTCTTGAAGCTAAGTTCACAGCCTTGGCCTTGGCTTGCAGAGGCCTGTGCGGTCCCTAGTCTCATTTCTCCCCATTCTACAGCATCCTCTCCTTCTTCTAACTCCTCAGCCACCCTATTTTTCCCTGCCCTGGAGCCTTTTATCACTGATGTTCATGAGCATCCCTAAAGGATGCTCTGTACCCACCCCAGGATTCCTCCACATCCTCCAGTCTCAGCTCAAGCACCACCTACCCAGAGGTGCTCTCTGCGCTTCTGCAGTGACTTCTCATGGTATCCTGCGTTTCCCAGAGAGGATTTGTTTCACTGGTACTTAACTCCTGTTTGCTGAATGACTATCTCCCTCCATTTCACTCCTACCTGAAACCACTAGCTTGGGAAGTGCAGAGGCTGCCAGGTATAATCCTACATCCTGAATGTGAAATGTACAAAGAAGGGTCCAAAGGAAATGCTCAGTACACAGTGCTGGACAGGCAGGTGGGAAATGAACAGGGAAGGAGAGAGAGGACTGCAGTCTAGGTTTATTTTGAACTTATTCCCCTTTATGCTTTGAATGCAGGAAAGAATAATTTCTTTGATGACTTGAAAGGAAGCTTTGGGGAAGCAGGGAGTGTGTGTGTGTGTGTGTGTGTGTGTGTGTGTGTGTGTATAGTGAAGATTTATCTTCTTTTTCCATCCTTACTAAGGGAGATCCAGAAAAAAAAACAAAGCTTAAACTACAGATAAAAGCCTGGTTAAAATATACAGACTATATAAGGAAAACTCCGTTAACTACAGCAAATTCACAATAGCTGGGATGACCAAGGAACTGATGGCATTCTCTGGTGTTATTCCACTGGCCACAGTGTGCTGATCATCTTGTAAGCCTTTCTCCCCTCTTTCCAAATGTTGCGAATGACCCCTGAGGATGTTAAAGTTTCCGATTCGTTGGGAAAATCAGTGTGACTGTAGGATCCACAGTCCTGGTGTGCCACCAAATCTGTCCAGTGAACATGGAGATAGCTGGCCCAAAATCTTTGCCACAGAGTTCTACACTGTAGGGCTAGCCTAGTGTTTCCTGGGTTCACGGCTCCTGCTCTGCTAACACACGTCCAGTTCTCCATGTTCTCCTGAAAGATTAAGTATGTTTTCCTGGTACAGAGCTGCCACCCAAATTGTTGCAACCACCCATTTTAGATCTTCAGTTGTGGCAACTGTTGCCTCCTGCAGTTCAGAGGGTAAGGTTTAGAGAAGTGTCTACAAGACATTTGGCTCAGTGTGTGTGTGAACTGGACAAACAAGTTGAGGAATAGCATTACTCGTTTGGTTTTCAAAATGCCCACTGTAGAAATCTTGCATCTTACTTTACTTTTCTGCAGGTGCTTCCAGAAGTAGTGTCCTGAGATGTTCTAGTACATGGCAAACTGTCTACATATTTTCCAAGACAGAGCAGGCTGTGAATCACCTGCTTGTGCAGGAATCGTGGGTGCTTGTTAAAATGCAAGTGTCTGAACAACAACATAAACCTAGGGAGAAATTAAACTAAATCCACCGTGGGGGCGGTGCAGTACAAAGAATGAATGCTCACAGAACAAGCAAAAGGCTTTGTGCTTGGATGAAGGCTTTGAGCCTTCAGAATGGGAGGACCCCCCCTTACCCAAGACAAGAAAAGAGACCCATTTAACTAGACACTAGTCAAGATAGGTAGAGGGGGAGGCTGGGGAAAGGACTCATAGAATGGCTTAAGGCCAGGATAGAAAGTCAATATGTAATTGTGGCCTGGTAGCAAGCAGGACTGGTTCCTCAAATGAATCTACCCTCGAAGAATGTGGAGAGCTAAGAGAGCCTTGTGGATATACTCAACAGCATGTGTACGATCTGTAAAATGAGATATTCCATCTGACTGCACGGCTTCCACCGTGACTTTAAAGATATGCAGAAGTGCTTCAGAAAACATGGCAGGATTCAGCGTATCCTATTTTCTCTTTACCATCCCTGCTACTGCCTATAAGACGCCAAGGTGATGGGCTTTGTGCCTGTCGCCGTGCTTGTTCCCCTGCAAACCTGAACTGAAGGCCACCAGCACACAAGCGCACCTTCAGAAACTTCAAAGAGCACTGCAGAGCAGTAGACATCACATTCTCTAGCCACTTTGTTCTGCTTGTTAGTAGGGAAGATTCAGAAGTATAAGAAAGTACAGGTCAGGGTCTGGAGGGATGGTTTCGCTTCCAAAAGACCTGAATTCTATTCCCAGCACCCACGTGGGAGCTCACAACCATCTCTGCCTCCAGTTTTAAGGGATCTCACCCCTCTTCTGGCCTCCACAGGCACTGCACACATGAGGTGCACAGACATACAAGCAGACAAAATACCCTTGCTCATAAAATAAAAATAAATATAATTTAAAAACAAGAATTTTAGCCCTCTAGATTTGTAGATGAAGGCAGGTTTGGAACCCTGGACCCTGCACATCGGGGCTTTATTTCCAGCTTGTTCCCGTGTGCCCCCATCACAGACCCACGAGGCTTCTTAAAGTTTCCCAGTACTAGGCAACCACACCAATTCTGCTACTCGTGAGATCCAAGACAGTTTCACCCTCAGAATCAGCAAGCCAAAGGACCCGCCTGCCATGTGATCATAAAAAGGGAAATGGCTGGGAAATAAAATCCCTTAAGAACATTTAAAAGGCCCTAATGTGCTCTAAAGTATGCCCTGTTTGCATAAGGAGAATTTTTGATGGACTCTGAGGACTTGAGCAATTTCAAAAATGTTCTCTGGAGGAATCTGAAAGTCACAAGGGAGAAAGCAAAATATTTTCAATGACTGTCCCTGATGTTATGTGACAGCTCAGGCCTGCGGTCATTCCTCATGTGACAGTGGACGTGACACCTAAAGCACTGGCTGTCAGATGAACAAGAAAGTGAACTCCCTGGGTGGAAGAGGCAAGTGAAGTCAGATAAAGAGCTCTGCTCAGAAGACCCACCCAGGGAACTACATGAATGGGACTGTGGAGGAGGAGCTTGTCACACCAGCCTAGGCAGGGACAATCAAGATCGACATGCCAGGAGCCCAACGGAGCATAGTAAGCTATAGAGGGAAGCCTTTGGAAATCACAGAGAGCTCTGCCGAAGGCAGACAAAGAGCTACAAGCCATCCAGCCATGCTGCAACTGATGATGGAAAACAGGGGCTAGGGAGAAAGCTTGGTGTCTTACTTAGGGTTTTACTGCTGTGAACAGACACCATGACCAAGGCAACTCTTATAAGGACACAATTCAATTGGGACTGGCTTACAGGTTCAGAGGTTCAGTCCATTATCATCGAGGTGAGAACATGGCAGCACATGGGCAGGCATGGTACAGGAGGAGCTGAGAGTTCTACATCTTCATCTGAAGGCTGTTAACAGAATACTGACTTCCAGGCAGCTAGGATGAGGGTTTTTAAAGCCCATGTCCACAGTGACACACCTACTCCAACAGGGCCACACCTACTCCAAAAGGGCCATACCTTCTAACAGTGCCACTCCCTGGGCCAAGCATGTTCAAACCATCACACTTGCCTTGCTTCTTGATCCTCAGAAGTCACATTGAAATGGACAGGGGGAGGATAGGTGTGCTGGTAACTGCGATCTCAGTGCTGGAAAGGCAAAATCAAGCAGAGCCCAGATCCTTGCTGGCAAGCTAGCCTAGTCTAGTCAGTTCCAGACTAGTAAGAGATGCTGTCTCAAAATAAAAGAGAGGTTTGTACCTCTCTTTTAAGTTTTAAGGAACTCCCCAAGGTTGTCCTTTGCCTTCCACATGCACACTCACACTCATCCATACCCAGCATAAACCCTCCTGCACACACACACACACACACACACACACACACACACACACACACATCCACAGAGAGAGAGAGTCACTAGGAAGGAGCATACATCAGTCGTTCTGAGTTGCTGCTGGGCTGCTGCTGTGCCCAGCTGTGCATCTGTTCTGTGGAGCATCCTTGGACTTCCCATGCATACTGTCTGTGCAGCAGCCTCTCTAATCAGAACGAGAACCACTGTGGGCTCAGAGCATTGTCAACAGTAGCGGGACAAGTAGAAATGTCTATCACAGCCGTACTCACAGGACAGCAGAAGATGACCAAATCATACCATCCTCTCCCGAAAAATTTTTCCAAAGAGCATTGACTCCAGGCTCTACCCAGCAACACTGCACACCTGGCCCTAGTCAGGCAAGACAGAAGTGTATCATCCCATCCGCTTATAATTATCTTCTAGCCAGCAGGCAGTCAAGGGTTAGGTAGTCCTCACTGGGATTGTGAGCCAGGAAGGTGGGCATCCAGTGGATCAGAGGTGACAGGGGAGGCTTTGCAGCATTCCATAATTACCAAAGGATAGAGACAGAAATATACAGGGCTCAAGGAGTTTTTCATTTATATTTTATTTTTTTAGAAAAAAATCAGAAAGTGATCAACTCATAACTTAAAAGAGACACCTGTGTGCTTCTTACTAAGAGTCTTCTCAGGTTGGTGTACATAGCACAGATTGCTTTTAATAAAGCCGGAAGAGGATATGGGGGTAGAGCTCAGTGGTAGAGCACATATTTAGAATGCACAAGGCCACGGGTTCAATCCCAAGTAGCACAAACTAAATTAAAGTACAAGATAGAGAAACATCACACACACACACACACACACACACACACACACACACAAACACACACAGAAAGAGACAGAGAGTGGAGGTGGAAGTTCCTACCCTCTCAGTCTTCCCCTCAAGCCGTGCTCCTCAAGATTGAAACATATGCCCTGGCAGAGATAGCAGGGAGTTCTCTGGGCTACACATTCTATGACTGTCCTGGCAGCTGAAAAAGAAGAAAAAGAAAAAAGAACTTCTAAGGGAAAAATTTCTGAAGTGTCTCTGTATTGCCCTGCTTATATATTCCCAAACACCAGAAAAAAACGCATGAAGCTGACCTTGAAAAGGCATTTTATTGAGCACCAACTTTATTCCAGGACCTCTGCTAGATGCTCAAAGAGACAAGATGTGATCGACAAGGAAGTCCTGTGTTCATGAAAGGACTACATGATAAACAAGCACTCGAGGAAATGAGCAAAGAATTGCAGAACAGAGGGAAGGACAACAGTGTAAGTCCCTGGAGCGAGGGCGTCTCCATTGGTTCTTTGTTTTTTTTTTTTTATTGGAATTGAAATTTTAATATTAAGAAATGCTAGACAGGAAAAGATGCTGTGGATAACCAAAAGGGTCCAAAAGGAATCTAATCCATTAATAAATGATAGATAACAAAAGGTAATATCTACATTAAACAAATTTCATCTGGTCTTAAGAGAGATGAAGTGCTGGTTCATGTTACCGCATGGAGAAATGTTGCAGTTTGGGTATCTCCAACAGAATTCTTGCTAAGACATAATCCCCATGGGGCAATATGAGGGTAGAGATGCAATCAGACTGTAATGTTAAGAGGTGGGATCTTTTGTCGATATTTAAAGTTAAACAAGCCCATAATGATGGGACTCCAAATCAATGTGGCTTCATTAAGAAGCTGAACAGACTTGAACTAAGATATTTTGTCTTACCTGTGAAGTCTGATATCATTTTGGGTTTTTTTTTTGTTTGTTTTTTTTTATTAACTTTTATTGCATTATGATGAGAAAAGTTACATGATTTCAATTTATCTGAATTTGTTAACAGTTAAAAACATATTTTAAGTAAATAGAATTAAATCACATTCTTGTTTCCCTTTTGTACCCCAACTCCTCCCAGAGACTCCCTCTTCAATACCTACAAGGTCTTTTTTTGTCATATTCCTTAAAATTTATAAAATATTATAACAATAAAAATGAGTATTATAAAAGTTGTTTGACATAAAATAACAATCAATTTAACAGTGTTATGTAGATGCTTGTCTACAGCAATACTGAAAATACATACGTTTTTCTCAGTATAAATTTTAAATAACTCCTTACATATTAACAGTATATTTCAAAATAATACATCACTACTAGTATTTTCTTAAATAAACATAAATATATAAAGTCTTTTTGTTTGTTTGTTTGTTTTGTATTTAGTAGAGTTTAAAATATTAGCTCTTACTGTGGTACAAGCCCCAAAGAAGAACAATTTTTAGACATTGGAGTTCATTGTAATAAGGCTGTACTTCGGCCGGGTGGTGGTGGCGTACGCCTTTAATCCCAGCACTTGAGAGGCAGAGGCAGGTGGATTTCTGAGTTCGAGACCAGCCTGGTCTACAAGTGACTTCCAGGACAGCCATGGCTACACAGAGAAACCCTGTCTCAGAAAATAAATAAATAAATAAATAAATAAATAAATAAATAAATAAATAA
>JADRCC010541553.1:0-11442 GCA_019843855.1 Hylomyscus alleni
TATTAAGTAGTTTTTAAAAGTTCATTCATTCAATAAATGTCTATTAAGCACTCATATACTAAACATTCTATACACTAAGAGTGCATGAGGGTACAAGCATGTAGAAATCCCTTTGCTTTGAGGCTTGTATCATATTGGAGCTGAGTGAACTGAATGTTGATAATTTCTTTTTAAAAGGTGAAATACGCTTTCCAGTTAGATAGGGCTCTCTTATCCCTCTCCCATACCCCAGAGACAGCCTGTCTCCCAGGAGTTCTACTGTAACCAGGGACACAGGTGAGACCCTTGTCCCAATACCTGCCCCAGCTGGGATTCCCATGAATTGTATTTTGTAAACACAATAGAGGGCAACAAAACAGCAAAAGGTAGAGATTAGTCACAAATAGGGTGTTCAGAATAGGCACCACTAAAGTGTACACACTTGTGCAGACAGAAAGAGATAGATACACCTGGAAGAGGAGTAATTTCAAAAGAAAGTAAGAACAAGAATCTCTGGACATAAGTTCATCTTATTATATGTGGTAGGAATAACAAGATAACTGGTATGGTGGAAGTGCCAAGACCAGTTTGAGGTGGACATAAAGATCTTTAAGATTATACCCAAAGGGGAATGTTGGCTTCTACTCTAAGAGGTTTTTGAGAAAGTCGAACAGGCGAGGGTGCTATGAGGCAATCAGAGGACACCTGCTGGAGCTGGTTCTCTTCTTCCACCATGCAGATTCCTGGGATCCAACTCAGGTCAGCAAGGTGGGCGTCAAGTACCTCTACCCAGAGCCATCTCACCATCTCTAATTGTTTTACTAGTATAATGTCTTCCTGAGAGTTTGATCTAGAAAGCTCCCAGACACAGAAACATGAAAAATTTCAGTCAAACATAGTATTGAATTTCTTCTTTGAAATGTAATAGTCTGGTGTTTGAAAATATATGTATTTTATTAGTTTTTTGAGAATTTTGTACAATGAGTTTTGATCATATTCACCTCTCCTCTTTCTCCTATTAGATTCTCTCCCCTGTAGGCTTAGAATTTTTTCCAAAACCTACTTTAACAAGGGTTCATAAACACTTCCACCTACCTTCTAGCCCACCACCCACAAGAGGTAGTGAGAAAGAAAGGTTAATAATAAGAAACAGGTATCGTGGACTTGTTTAGAGATAGTTCTTTGGGATATTCCAATCCTCATTATCAGCAGACCAGACCACTTGGCAATCACCACTCATGAATCAGCAATGGCAGTTCAATGCAGAAGAAACCCAGAGGCTCCTCCAATCAGCCTGGGTCTGTGGAAGTGGCAAGAAGCCACTAGAATATCACAAGAAATTCTTTGGTGAGTAACTCTCTACAAACTCTTTACTATAAGCAAAGATCAGCAACATGATGCAAGGAGAACCCAAACAAGAGCATGCCAGCGAAGACTAGTGAGGAAGAGCAAGGCGAACAAATGCCAGAGCCTCCTCCTACTATCTGTGGGGTCGTATTTATATTCTTTCTAAATATCACATGTCTGCCTTAGCAAAACATCCTTTTACTCGTGTCTGTTTCAGAAAAACATGCTTTCACCTGTTTGCCCCAGCAAAACATATAACATGACTGAGTTTCCAAATGAACTAGAAATTTCCACTTCACTCCCCCTTCACAGTTTTGTGCCCCTCCTTCCATGAAGTCCAATTTGTGCTGTCCATATATGTATGGATGTGTGGCCATTCATTGGAGAGAGGTCAACCTGCCAGGCTTATGGCTCCATCTCCCAGCAGCCATCAATTGCTACTAGTTCCTCAGCTGGGGAATGGGATAAAGTGTGTCTTCTTGCCCCTATCCTGCCTCCATGGTGGGATTTGGACTAATTTCATCTTGCATGGGATTTGTATGTGCTCTTGTGATCACTATGGATTCATATGTGCTGCTGTACTCTTGTGTCCAGAATTCAGTCTCCTTGTATTCATTCGGTGTCTCTGGCTCTTCCAGTCTTCCTACCCTGTCTTTTGCATTGATCCCCAAGCCAGATGAGGAGTAAATGCAGTATAGATGTTCCTGCAATATTTCAGGATCAATTTTTAACCTCATTGGTTATTGTCCTCTCACCATTTTACTCTCAATCTTTGAGACAATATGGTGAGGCTACAATGGAATAAGGGGTGTGAAAATGACCCCATGGGACTGGGCACACTGTGAGGTAATACTATCTGTTCTGGAACACATTGTATTTTCTAGTGATGCTATCTGTTCTTGACACATTGTATTTTCTAGTGATACTGTCTGTTCTTGACACATTGTATTTTCTAGTATTCGTCATTCAGTTATGAAGTTTACTTACAGACACCAGACATGGACAACTAAATGGTGGTCATTAAGTTCCATACCACTGTCCACTTATAGTATCTTAGTCACATTTCTTGCCTGTCATCAATAGATGAAGTTTCTCCAAACAATATGGGTGGTTACTATCACCCTCAGTTTTCTGCCAGAATTTGAAGGTAAGACCCTATCGCTGAAGATATCACACACCTCAGGAATGGAAACTTGAAGGAATTCCTTCAAGAATTCCAATCTGGAATTGACTTGGAAGCCTCCTCCCAAGGACTTGGTTGCAGAGTGCCTGAGGCTGCTGTGCAGGCTGCCAAGGGAAAAAGAACAATCAGTGATCTTATCAGCTGGAAAGCTCTGAAGCATACCAATGACTGGACTGGCAAGCTGTCTAGAATGGCATAAGAGGGTATTTTGAGGGAAATTATCAGAGGTCTAATTAGACTTAAGGCCTGAGCAGTAGGAGAGAATTTATGGCTAGTACTGTAAGCCTAGCTAACTACTGTGGCTTGAGAGCTCATGGACCCTGGAAGAGTGCTCATGGCTGCCATTTTCCTAAATCAATACCATTTCTAATTGTATTCTAAATGCTTACCCTTATACTCACAAGTAAGTGTAGCTCTTGAGTCTCATCAAAGAAGTTTCTTTTTGAACCAGATGGAGACTCTTAAAAAAACTTTTGGTATCTACAGCTGGCAAAAATAGAGAGAGCAAGTGACTGGAGGTTGCTCAACTACAATGGATAAGTTTGTGATGCAACCCTTATAGCTTCTCCTCCAGGAAATGGGGGCTGAAGTTTGTAAGAGCCAGAGGCCCAGGATGCCTGCTGCTAGGGTTCCTTCCACATGCCAGATAATACTGGACAAGACCATTATGATAACAACACCAACTGATCAGCCAATGTGGAAATTCTACAGTGGCTCACCCTTAGATGAAGAGCTACAGGTGCTGAGTAGCTGGCAAAAGAAGAAAAGCGCATTCTAAATGGGTGAACTTCCACATAGATTCTCCTACCCCAACTGGTCATCCCAGGACACATGTATATATGTACAATACTAAATGGCCTCAGTCAGTTATATATGGGCATGTATGGGTATCTATCTATTAATAATAATTTAAATAGAGATCACAAAATGAATTGGGGGAGGGGGAAATTGGAGGACTTGAAGGTGAGAGAAAGGATGGGAGTGATATAGATGCAGTGGTCATGTATGAAGTTCTCAAAAATTATTTTTTTTCAAGACCCCACCAGAATAGATAGATTGATGTTACAATGAAAAACAGAAATACAAAAGATCGATGTTCAAATGACTTGTAAATTATTTTTATTTATTTTTTTTGAGAATTTTGTATGTGTGTACAGTGTATTTTTCCTTTGTGTTTTTTTTCTTTTTCTATTTTTTTTTTACATTTTTATATTTTTAATTGAAGTAGTATTGTATCACTTCTCTTCCTCTTACCTCCTTCTGGCCCTTCCTATCCCTCCCTTCTCAAGTTGGTAGTTGATGAGCTCCACTGTCTACCCTCCCTCTCCAACTTCTCCTAGACCACACTCTCCCCTTTCCCTCCCATCCTCAGGTCTTCTACTTTTCAATTCACAGAGTCCAGTACATGTTTCTGGTGTGTAGAGCACAGAGCAATATAGGGCATGTAGACTTTGCCAACAGAGGAATGGGCATGGGACTGGGTGCTGGAGCATGCGCAAACCCGGAAATCTTGGAGTCTGAGATGGCAAGAGTACAGCTCCTCTCTTGCCTGCTTTAGGGCACTTCACTATGAGTCCCAACTCGGGTGATCACAGGCAGTCAGTCATGTAACACAACACCTGGAATTCTTCCCCATCCAGTAGAACATCCCTAGAATTTTCTCCTCAGCCAATAAAAGCATTTGTCCCCCCCCCCCATCTCACTCCCCACGGTTCATATAGTCCCTGTTTACATGGAATAAACCACACAAGTTATTTCACTAAGGATCATCTGAGACTGGCTGGTTTTATTGAGCTATAACACTTGGGGGAAGAAAGCACTCATCATGGACCTGAGACCCACCCACTTGGCCAGGCTCCAATTTCTCACAAAGGTTACATCAAAGCATTGACTCTCAACACCTTGGCTGCTATCATAGCCAAAGAGACTCCGGCTACCTGCCCTGCATTGGCTGCCAGAACCTCTTTATTCCTTCTCTAAGAGCTGTAACATTACAGGCATTACCAGATGGACCAGGGCCCTGTGGAACTATTTGTCCCAGACTCTATTTCTTCTTCTTTGGTCTGGCATACAGTGAAGTCTGACACCCCAGAGGGAAGGGGTGGACTGGAGACTCCACAGGTTCCAGATTTTGCCTTTCTCTCTCTTAGCCAGTGTCTGAGTCAGGGTTTCTATTCCTGCACAAGTATCATGACCAAGAAGCAAGTTGGGGAGGAAAGGGTTTATTCAGCTTACACTTCCACATGGCTGTTGATCACCAGAGGAAGTCAGGACTGGAACTCAAGCAGGTCAGGAAGCAGGAGCTGATGCAGAGGCCATGGAGAGATGTTCCTTGCTGGCTTGCTTGCTTCCCCTGGCTTGCTCATCCTGCTCTCTTATAGAACCCAAGACTTCCAGTCCACAGATGGCACCACCCACAAGGGGCCCTACCCCCTTGATCACTAATTGAGAAAATGCCCCACAGCTGAATCTCATGGAGGCACTTCCCCAACTGAAGCTCCCTTCTCTGTGATAACTCCAGCCTGTGTCAAGTTGACACACAAAACCAGCCAGGACAGCCAGTGACTCTACCAGGAGAGGCAGAACAACCCACTGGAGCAGCAGTTCTCAACCTGTGGGTCATGACTCCTTCTCAGAGATCCTGCATGTTAGATATTGACATTGACTCCTAAAGTAGCAAACTTACAGTTATGAAGTAGCATGGTTGTGGGTCACTGTAACATAGGGAACTGTATTAAAGGGTCACCTCATTAGGATGGTTGAGAACCACTGTACACTGACAACCTAGGAGGGAGCACATCCCTAAAGAATATTGACCCTTCTTCCTCTAGTAGCCCTTGACTGTCAATCATACCTCTCCAAGGGATGAAGTTTCATGAGCCTCCCTCACTATACACACACACACACACACACACACACACACACACACTTGATCTAATTTTATCTGGCTTGATCTTTGGCAGGACTTATGTAGAAAACTGTAGATGTTGTGAGTTTATGTGTATGATAGCCCTGCCATGTCTAGAGAACACTGTTTTACAGCAGCCCTTCCCAACTATTGTCTCTTATGTAATTTTACATACAGCTGGAGCTATATTTGTTGTTGCAATATTTACTTCTGAAAATTTTCAATTTTTTCCCCAAATACTCATTTGGATTTTTAAGCTCTTTGGCAAAATTAGATTAAAATGTATAGCCACAAAGGAAAAATCTTGAAAAGTTTTCAGAATTCCATTTTATAATAGGCTCTGCTTTAATTAACAAATCTTTATTTAAAATCCGATGACATCCCGTCATATTTCTAGCTCAGACAGGTGTTTCATTTGCGATTTTGAGCTAAACTGGAGAGAACAGAAACAACACTGTAAAGTTGGTACCCAGTGCTGTGTGTGTAAGTCCAGTGTAATGAATTTGAATCTCCCCATTTATGAGGATGATAAGGATGTGTTGGCAACTGGACTAAGAAAGGTGGCTTCTGTCTGAACTATCTACATTAGACATCTCTAAGCTCTGATAAGAAAACAACTTCCCAAAGAAAAACACAATGTCAAGAATGAATTTCAGCAACATGAGGACTTTGACCAGCCAATACCAAGGTCAGCTTTAAACATGGGACTACTTCAGGAGTGGGAAGCCAGGTCTCCAATGCACGAAGAGCTTTCACGTTGACTTTGCTTCTTCATCTTTCCATACTGCCACAATCCCGATGATTCGAAAATTCTCATTATGCAAAAAGGCATATGTGAGGGTCTTGAAATCATCCTCCCATAGCTTCCTGTGATTTATGTCCTTCTACCAGCATCCTTCCCCCACCCCCCCAGTTCTCTCAAAAGTCTCATCCACACATAGCAGCAGTTTGAAGTCTGGAAATGTCATCTCTATTAGGTTGAGGTGTGAAGGAGGCTCCTAGGGTATAGTTTCTTAATCACACAGCTCCTCAAGTTCAGTTCCTTTCAGTCTGTGGACCTATGACACATTCAAGCATGCCATATGGAGGAAGTCTTGTCTACACAGAAAGTGAGAAGAGTGTGGAAGGAAAGGACTCAGTGCTGTTCCCAGAACCTGTTCTGCACATCTTTTACTCTTAACATCCCATATTTAACTAGTCACATCCAGTGAGGGGAAAGCCACAAAATTACAATAGGAATGTCATATGTAAGGCCATGCATCATGGCTGCCTTTTAAAGTCAAAATTCAAATGTTTTTGGATAGGTCCCATAATATATTTGAAGTTGCCAACCTGTTGGTATGGGAAGGGAGTAGTAGTCCAGAACCCAGGCAGTGTTTCCAGAATTTTTGAAAATACACGGCCTTTGAATGGTCCACTGTGTTCTGGAGACAGCCAGACACTATAGATTAAGATGTCTTAACAGGGGTCTAAAATGATACCATGGGGCCATGTACATAGATACCATTCTAAGGAACAACCAAAAAACCACAATCTCTAGACCAAGCGCTGACACAGAGGTAGGGCCCCTACAGAAAACCATTAGGGATCTTCTGTTTTATTGATATCCAAGATGCTTTTCTCTACTTATTTATCGTAGGGAAATTCATGATGAAACCACAAGATAAATGTATAAATCTAGTCATCATGTTCCCCTTTTATGCTATATTGTCTCCAAACTATTTTCAAAAGCCGATGCATGGACTTTACCCCAATGCTTACTTTAGCTTTCTATCAATATGGGAAGAGCTTTTGAAATTTCCAGGCAAGCAATTATTCTTAAATTGGAAGAATGTGACAGATGTGTGGGGCTTTGATTCTAGTGGGGTTTTTTCTTTCATCTACCCAAATTGTCTACTAGGAAGTTTCAGTTTTGTGGAGAGCATTCCAGTCTTCTGCTCCTACCTTAAAATTGGCTGGACCACTCCTTCTCTGGACTGAATGGGTTCTGCTTCTGCCAAAGTGCCATTTCATGGTCTTCACAGTCAAACTTCAGTGACATTAAAAGAAGACATTTTAAAAACCACAACTATTAAATTATTATTTATTTTAGACTATTGGTTGGGATGAAATCTACCACATATTATCTCTTGAGTTCATACTATGTAAATCAGTTGGTTTGACATCTTAAAATATGTCATCCATTTAAAGTAGTAATAAATATCCTTTCTCTCTTCTTTCTTTTCTCTCCCTCTAAAGTGTTCCACGGAAAGATCTAAGTTGTCTTAGGTTTGAGATTGCCCGTCAGAAGTTGGATAAGTACAACCAGCTATGTGGAAGACAGGGAGAAGCATTTTCTAGCACAGGCTTCCAAATACAGGGGGTAGCGGGGATTCCTTTGTTCAGCAAGGTTGCAGCTGTCAACCCGTTGGCTCTGCCCCAGTAGAGACTCCCCTTCTTATTGTGATGATGGCGACATATTTCTTGATGGTCTCCCCACTTCTAGTTTCTCTCAGATCCATCTATCCACTATTCCAAGTCACTTGCCTATACCTGTAGAGTCTGATCACTGAGTAGAAAGACCTTACAGAAAACAGTCAGGCAAGGATTCCAAACATCTTTGTGCTAGAAGCTAAAGGACTCTACTGAAACATGAATTCCAGTGTCCCACCATGATGCCTACGGTTCTTAAAGATTTCATATAGAACTCATTTCCAGGTTTTCAATTTCCCTGTAAGCCCTTCATCTTCAGCTAGCCTTTGGAGCACAGGCCTATATAACCTCAAGTATTTGTAAGCTGAGGCAGGATTATCACAAGTTCAAGTTATGTTGGTGCTACATAGTGAGTTCAAGACCACCCTGGGCAACTTAGGTGAGTTTTCTCAGAAAGTAAAAATAGGGTTGAAGATATAGGTTAGAGGCAGAGCACTTGCCTAGCATACACTGAAATCCCAAGTTCAATCCCCAGCACTACAAAACAAACCCTTCAATTTCCAGACACATAGAAAAATCATAAGCTTTTAATCTATCACCCACTATTGAACACATCACTCCACTCATTATCTGGTCTGGAAGACATTTCCCCATCTGTCTGTAGAATCTCTACTTCTAGCTCTACTCAGACCCTTCCCTTCCCTGACATTCTTATTGATGGCCATGGACAATGTATTCTTCTTGATGTGTTCTTCTTTCCCCAAACCACATCACTCTGTCTATCATATATCTCATTACAATTTGTCTTAAAATTACAGCATACGTTTTTTTCTCCCTCAAAAGCCATAAACTCCATACAACTAGGGTAAGAGTATGTCACGATAATTTTCCACACCCACGGACTTGTCTAGAACATCGTGACAGTTCAAATTACATTTGATGAAATTTAAGGCCATGCCTTAACTTCAACTCATTGCCTCAATTTGCAATAATCAGTTCTTCAAAGCACCAGAAGGAGAAGCAATACTTCAGGAAGACTAGCTCTTATGGTCTTGCAGGGACTCAGAAACCAATGAAAGAAGCTTTCTGGCCAGGAGCACCCAGGGAGACAAATGAGCAGAATAGTGGCTATCATGGCAGGTGGTCTTACAGTCCAGAAGCTCAAGAAGTCAACGTTAGCAGATCATCAAGGTCCATAAAGTTGAAAGAGCTTATGTTTTGAGGTTGTTGATAAATTGGGAATTCTTACTTGGAATACAAATCCTGTCATAACTCTTGCATGGTGGTTACTGATGGAAGGGGACGGTGGCTAGGGATTGGGGACTAGGAAGTACTTGGAGAAAAGCATGAAGCCTCAACTATGTAAGATGTATTTGGAGAACGTCCCAGAAAAGCAGTTGGGTTTTGGAAGGAAACACAAATCTATGGCTAATTTATGAACCCCACTTGATTCAGCATTTAGCCCTGGAAGGAGAGGGTAATGGCTATCATGCCCAAGTGCTCTTTGTCTGTCTGGATGGTAGCTCTGGCTGGTGAGCTGAGGTGGCCGCGCTATCGCTTTTTCCTGACCAAAAATATTCCAATCATCACATGGGCCAGATCTAAATGTCACAGGCTCCTGGGGATTAGGGCTGGGAAATCTGAAGAAGGTATGGCTGGTGGCTGGGATTAGCATGGCTCCTGCCAAGGTAAATAATATACTAAAATTTCAATCCATTAGGTTTGAAACGGTCATCTAAAAAAATGCCTGTAGCATCTGCGGGGATAATGGAAAATGTAGGGAGCACTCAAGGATCATGCTACAATTTAGACAGAATTTGTGCGTCTTATACACACCTCGGTAGCATAAATTTCTCAGCTCAGCTGGTGCTACAGCACACAGGAAGAAGGAAGGCTTGACTGTTAATCTCCTTGCCTCCACCACATCTTCTGCTCAGTCCTAGGCGTTTGCTTTTCTCTTCTTATAAATGATCTGAAGTTCCCCTGTTGTAACTGAGCCAACACAATGAGTGTGGACCTGTCATCTGACTTCATCGATTATCTGCAGACCTACCCTTGTGTAATCACAAGATTAAGTTTCCCATCTGACACTCGGACACTATTCAACTCATGGGTTTGCTGTTGGAACAAATTATTATTATTGTTGTTGCTATTATTATTATTGTTATTATTATTATTCTTGTTATTCTTTTTATGGAACATGGTTGCTGTAATGATGGCTTTCAACATAAAAGATTTCCAAATGCTGCTCGTGAATAACAAGAACAAAATAATCACTTAACTGCTATACCCTTTTTTTAAAATAACACATTCTACGCTTTGTACAACAAAGCTTCAATGCTCCATTTTTATATAATTGTTATTATCTTGCCAGATCCCTGGGCACCAGTTTCTACAACAGTGAAACACAATTACAAAGCCTAATGGGTTTTTAGAATGCTAAAACTGTAATTATGTCCTAATTCCATATTTTAGTAGGTTCTCGTGCCTAGCCAATTACTTAAAAAAAAAGAAAGTTTCTTGCCAGCTATAGTAGTGTACGTTTGTAATCCCAGCACTTAGGAGGTAGAGGCAGGAGGATAGTGAGATTAATGCCAGGCTGCAAGGCATGTTTTCCCAACAAACGAAGTGTCCAATCCTGGAGAGGTACCTGTGTTGATAAACTGTTTGTTATACAGACAATGGGGTCTGAGGATGGACTCCCAACAGCCATGTAAAAGAGGGTATGGTGCCACATGCCTGTAATTCCAGTGTTAATAGTCAGACAGGTGGCAACTGGGTCTCACAAGCCATCCAGCCTGGCCAATACAGTAAGTTTCAAGTGCCATGAGGAGACCCTTTCTCAGGAAAACAAAAAGAGAGGAGAGGGTAGAGAAAGACATCCCAAAGACAATCTCTGGCCTCCACATGTGACTACATAGACCAATGAACCTATATACACATGTGAACATATATATGTGCACACACACAGTGTCTTAATTCAGAAGGTATATTACTCATATGCAACATGAAAGCGACAGAAAAGAATAAAGTTAAAATATTCTTCATCAACTATCAATATTTTCTATAATTTTTAATTTACTATTTCCCACCTGCTTATGTGTAAATATATTCTGTACAACACTGGATCATTCTACATATCAACTTTTAAATGCCAGTTTTCCATTTTTAAACAAATTTTCTATAATATGACAGTCAATGGACACACATGTTGTACTATAAGAATATATCATTTAAGAGACTGGTGAGATGGCCTGATGGATAAAGTCAGGGCCTGACATGTGGTACACATGAATAATCTCAGCGCTAGGGAGGTGGAACATCTGGATGCCAGAGGCTCATTAGCCAACCAGCATTGCTGAAATAGCTCCAGGCTCAGTGAAAAACTTTTCTTCGAAGAGTAAGGCAGGGAGTGACAGAACAAGATACCAGATATGTGCTTCTGTACATCCATAGGTGAGCACATATGAATACAGATACATACAACATACAACACCACACACATACACACACACAGACACACAGACACACAGACACACACACACACACACACACACACACACACACACACACACACACCAATTGACGAATCATTCCATTTCATACTTCACAT
>JADRCC010541574.1:0-11406 GCA_019843855.1 Hylomyscus alleni
TAGCGATGTGGTTGCTAATCATGACAGTATGACTAGACCGCCAGACACACTCTTAGTGTGTCAGTCAACAAACCAGTTGGCCATTCCAGAAAGGATGTGAAGGCCAGTTCATGTCTGAGGACCTGCTACTGAGAACTTCTGGTAAAAGTTCCAATATGAAGCCTTACAGAAAGAAGAGAGTAGCTGTGTTCTTGAGAAATTCATTGCTGACATCCGCATAGTGCCCAGGACGATGATTTATAGAAACACGTGAGGCCATGAATCTGAATATAAATGAGATTCAAAAAAGTTAATTCTAAATAATCAAAGAAGTTTTAGGATTGTGTTAATCATATTTATTATATATCTACCCTTTTATCTATGTATAATATTGGTACTCAATTATCTATATCAACTTTGAAATAGAGTTCTTGAAATAAGATAAAACTAAGAAGCATTATACCAGAGTTAATCATCTTTCTTTAGGGTAAAATTGTTACTGGAGATAAAGTTCAGCTCATAGCCATGAGGGGCTCTAATTTCTAGGAATACATATCTAAACATTTCTATCAGAAACAGAACAACTTACAAAGTAGCTTTTGAAATAATTCTTCCTTTGACTTATAAAATCAATAGTTCAAACAAACCAGCAAGAAGACAGAAATTTATGCAAAATAACACCTGACTTAATAAATTAGAATAAATTATTTGTACCAACAACTACAGAGTGCTCATTCCCTGCAAGTTAGCATGAAATTTTTACTAGTTATCTATATTCTGGGCCATGTCAATAAACTTAGTGACTTTCATCATTGGAAGTCTCTTTGCAATCAAAATTAAACTATATTAAAAGACATTTTTAAGGAAAATTAAAAGAAAGTGACCTGTTTGGAAATTAACCACTACACTTCCAATCATGGGTGGAAGTGAAATGACCAAAGGGGGCATTCTACAAATGCTATGCAAGACCTGATTCATGGATATAGAAAATCTAAAAGAATCTACAGGCGAAAATTTAGAATTAATAAAAAATCCATTATTAGACTATACGAGTCAGCAACTTTGTTAGACTCAAAATCAATACATAAATTTAACTATATTCCCATATATCGGCCTTGAGAGGAAAATAGTTATCTTCATATCAAAACAATACCAAGTAACCAGAAAAAACCCTAACAAAAGATGTTTCAGATCTTTCATGGAAAATTAAAACTGTTTAGTAGAGAGGCATTCTAACAAGCATGATAAAGACTGGATTAGAACAAAATTACATGCATGCCAAATCTCCTTTAACTTTTCTAAAGGTCTAGTGATAGTGAAGTTGTCAATGAAGAGAGAGAGACAGAGACAGAAAGAGGGAGATAAAGACAGACAGAGACAGAGAGAAAGAAAGAGAGAGGGGGAAAGACACACAGAGAGACAGAGAGAGAAAGAGAGACAGAGCGTAGGGGAATATTACAAGCTGATTCTGAAATTTGCATGGAAATGCAAAGAACCCTATTCTGCTTGCGATCAGGGTTTGCCATAAAGTTCCAATGATCTCACTGATGACACAGCGATGAGACAGATCTCTAAGGCAGAACTGAGTATAGAAAGAGACCTGCCATGTTGGTGGGAACACAGGTTTTATAGCAGAACTGGGCCAACAGAGCAAAACCCAAAAGTTCTCAGTGAATGTTGCTGGAACTGTGCATCTAAGGGGTGGGGAGAAATGCTCTTCACTAACAAACTCCAAATGAACTGAAATTAACAGCAACACGAGTTTATCAGGGTTACTAGTGTTCTTACTCTTTTTTTTTTTTTTTAGATATTTTCTTTATTTACATTTCAAATGTTCTCCCCTTTCCTTGTTTCACTTCCGAAATACTGCCTATTCTCTCCCCCTTCCCCCTGCTCACCAACCCACCCTCTCCCACTTCCTGGCCCTGGCATTCCCCTACACTGGGGCATAGAGCCTTCACAGGACCAAGGGCCTCTCCTCCCATTGATGACCAACAAGGCCATCCTCTGCTACATATGCAGCTGGAGCCATGAGTCCCACCATGTGTATTCTTTGGTTGGTGGTTTAGTCCCTGGGAGCTCTGAGGGTACTGGTTAGTTCATATTGTTGTTCCATTTACCAATAAAAGTGCTGGCTAGTGTGCACCATGATAAATTTGCAGCAGCAGCCATAGCCATAAAAAACTTTTACAATCCTCAATCCCAATGTTCTTCTATACTCAAAAAGGCACAGAAAAAAAAATCCCCATGACAGAAACTTAGTGAAAGGTTTACTAAGTACATCATTAAAAATCCTAATCGCTGGGGGAAATACTAATAAATCTGATGTTGCTGCAATTAAAATCGCCTGTTGATTGATACTAGGACAGTGAAAGGGCACCACAGAGAGCAAGGACCTTTGTAAGACCTTGAGAGGCTATTGCAGAGAGCAGGGAACCTTTGTAAGACCTTGGCATAGCAAGAAGCAGAATGCCACACATGTTAGGGCTCATTTTATTGCTATTCTCTGAGCTATGGACATAGTCACTGCTCACAAGTGACTAAGGTAAAAAGGGAGAAAATAGGTTTGTTGAGGGGAGGTGGCGGGGGACTTAAAGGCAAGCTATATGAAAAGAACCAAGAGATGTCAAAATTAACAGGAATAAATTCACATAGACTGAAATGTAGATGTGTTAGAAACATGACACTCCCCCATACTGAGTGGAGTCACTTTCATAGTTCTGCTTTCCGAGTTTCAGGCAATTCACTTGTTTTCTTCTGGAAATTTCTGACCTAAAGAAAGAAAATATTTTTTTTCTTTTTTTTAAAGATTTATTTATTGTTATAAATAAATACACTGTAGCTGTCTTCAAATGCACCAGGAAAGGGTATCAGATCTCATTATGGGTGGTTGTTGGGATTTGAACTCAGGACCTTTGGAAGAGCAGTTGGTGTTCTTATCCGCTGAGCCATCTCTCTAGCCCCAAGAAAATCTTCTTAAGGACGAATATGGAAGAACAGGAATCCAAACAGTTTTTACCCCAGTTCCACAAAAGGAAATGTTAATTGACAGAGTCTCATTTACTCCTCAGAAGTCTCAGCCATGATAAGGTTTACAGCCAACAACCCTCTTTTTTCTTCCCAGAAAGGTCTTTTGGTTTAGCTGTCTGTATAATCTACTTTTGATTGGTGTTAATTTTCTACTTTGTGGACTGTTAATTTTTTCCTCTATGGACCTTTTGGCCGTTTCACGGATATCAGTACCATTTACCACCTCAAGAAAGGAGGGCAGAGATTCCGTGAGTGCCTGTCTCCAATGCCTCTTTCTAATCCTGCCTCAGAATGGTCAAGTAAAGAAGTTTTAACATGAATGACTAAAATCATGGTGTTCCAGACAGTGCCAATCAAGGCCAGAGAACACAGCTCTTGAAAGTAAGGAAAATGACGGTACTATGAAATTGCTGAGCAGTATGGCAACCATTGATGATTCCCCTAAAGAGATTTTCACTTAGAACAATATATTAGATGGCTCAGATAATATCCTAGGCTGCCAGTTAACAGATGAACATCATTAGCCTTGGCAGTAAAATAAATGTAAGCTTCAATGTCACAGATATCTCTGCTGGAAAGTGAGTATAGTTTTGCTTGAGTATAGCATAGTTATGAGGTTGTTGACGTGAATATCATCAAATGGGGATCATGGTAGAGACTATAAACCTGAAGCCAGAACTACCATGTGTACAACTAGGACCATCTTGAGTCTTCAGGACTCACAGGGAAAAAACTACTATATCTAAAACCTACCCAGTGCCTAGCATAAACTGACCCTCCAATGTGTTCATAAAGAAGTGTTCAAAGAACAACTATTAAGGATTTCTGAAAGCAACATTCTCTCATTAAGAGTCTACATTTCCATGGCATTGCAAAAGAATAGACAATTAGAACAGATCCCAAATATCTTTATAGGCTTATTGGAAATTATTGTTGGTTTTCAAGTGTGACACTGCTTTATGATTTACATGTGTTTATTTTTTCAAAGCTTTTATGCTGCTTTTGCTTCACTGTCTTTCAGGGAAAGTATCATGGAAATCCAATGCATGTAGCTGTGGTAATTTCAAATTGCTTAAGGGAAGAGAGGAGAATATTGGCTGCAGCCAACATGCCTATCCAGGTACCATTTTCTGATTCACAATCGTATGCATTAACCATCACATTGCTGCCTTGCCAAGTAACTTGCTCAGAGTCTGTGATCTTGATTTCTTCTTAAACTTAGTTTTCTGGAGAATCAGAAACTGTGTTAGTGGCTCCACCAACCCCACAGTTTCCAAGGTCTCAGGCTCCTCTTTTGAGAAGTTTCTTGCCTTTATTCCACAGTGAGTTGATTACTAAGTCTTTCCAACCTCCCACCCCTGCCCTGTCCCTTAAAGACATATAGAGCAGGCTGGCCTTGAACTCACTATATAGCAGAGGCTAGCCTTGTGCTTGTGATCTTTCCATCCTTCCTCCAAGTGCTAGCATTACAGACGTGTGGCACCAGACTGGCTACTCTAGATTCCTTTTGTTTTCATGGGTAAATTCTGGCCTACGATCTTACAGCATTAATCAGGGAATACAGTGACTACACCGTAGTTAGATTCCCAATTGTGGTTTAGACTCTGCTTCCTTAGCGTGTCCGTCTTCACAGACTGACCTTACGGAGCCCTTCAGGACCTCCTGACTCTCAAATCTAAGGAAATTTGACTTACAAAAGCTCCCTAAATACTTGTTTGGCTGTTCTTTGCCCTAATGCAGTTTACATTGTATTTTATCTTATCCCTCTGAATGCGATAAGAACCTAGGGAAGTGGAAGAACCAGCAGTCTCTAAGCATATGCTTTCAGTTAATCCTACACCAAGAGAAAAGTTTATAAAACAATGTATATTCTAAATGACATTCTCCACACTTTAGTGAACAATACAACTTATAAAGATCTAAAAAAAAGTATATGTGTATAAATAAACTATATGTCTAAACTATTATATATAAATATATATATTAAAACTTATAATTTCTGAGGCTTAGTCACTATCAGGTTATGAATGTTTTGGGGAGAATTTGAAGTTTTGACAACTCAGTTGCTCTTGGATGACAAAGGATGGCATTGTTTCCACATAAATACTGTGGTTTCTAAATTGCAGGCCGTCCATTTTGTACCTGTCATATAGAGTCATTATTCTCTCCTCTCTTCCCCACTTCCTTTCTCCTCTCTCTCCATCTTTGTCTCTCTTTTTCTCACTTTATCTCATATGTACTCTCTCATGAGTGCCCTCTACTCTCTCCAAATGTCAAACATTAGTCAAATCAAAACATTTAAAGTGTAAACTAACCAAAGTAACTCTGATAATATTACTACATACTACCCTAAACAAAGGACTGAAAATTTTTTTTTAAAATTTCAAGTAGGTAGACAAATAATGGAATAATGGAGAAGGATCTGATAAAGGAGCGTCCTTATAAAGGCTTTGCTGATCTGAAGGGTGTGGTGTAGTTAAAAAACATTTCACCAAGAACTGAGAGCAAGGGTTTTCCCTGAGGGCCCACCACTGCTCTGATGTATACTGTCAAGTTATCAATTGCTCTAACTCTTGGTCTCTGCTTAACTCTGTACTGCAGGACCTCCTTAGTCATTCTTTTCTCATCTCCAGACAGCTGTAGAACTTTGTGTTTAAGGGCCATATACTCCGTGTCACATTATTAGAGTGGCCAAGATATGGTGCTTGGAGGAGCTACTTGGCCTTTTTGCATAACCAAATTATTTTTCCATTTCCTTTGGTAAATTCCCTTTGTTTTAAACTAAAAATAAACCACATCTCAGCAAGTTCAACACCCTCAATTAACGGTATAAGCCTAACTTAATGTGATCCTATAATACTAATTTAAAATCACATGCAGTTCAGGAGTAATGCAGAAAGTCTGAAGGAAATTGTGAACATTGTTCAAGTCATGAAGTTAGAAGCTGGAAAGATGGCTCCAAGGTTAAGAGTGCTTGCTCTTCTTCTAGGGGACCCAGTTCTGTTTTTTGCACCCACATTGGATAGCTTACAACTGTAATTCTAGCTGCAGGACATCAGACTTCTAGCCCCTGATGTCATCTACATACATTTGGCACACAAATGCACACACACAAAATTAAAAAAATATCTTTTAGAAATCATAAAATGACCCATACTTATACTGTTTAGTGTTAACAATAACATTACATTTTGACATATGTGTTGTTTCAGTCGTATCTTCTTAATTCTGAATATCTATGCAAATATTCATATTCTTACAAGAATATACCTACATCCATAGCTAAGTAAAAATTACATCTGATGTTTTATAATTTGCTTAGTTGTTTAGATTTATAACATTGTCTATATCATGTCATTTAGTATTTTTTACAATGTCCAGAGCCAGACTGACCCAGGTCTTCTCAGAGGTCCCAATGAGAGGACAAGGGGAACTTTAGTTCTATGTCCTTGTCCAGAAGTGGACTTGGAATTCTGGTTAAGGCTGGAGCCAACGCTTCAGAGGAAACAAGGCTGTGGCTTCTAGCAACCCAATTCTTCCCCCTTGACTGTGGTTATCTGCCTCTAAGCAGCTGTCTGAGGTATTCTGTGTTGTCTTTGCTAACATCATGATTTAGATCTCTGTGACCTTGGCTGCCCCTCCCCAAAAGCACATACAATGTTGTACTTCTTAGTGAAGTGTATTCCTTGGCATAAGTGATTGGTTTGTGCCAGACCTCCTGGTCCCTGCTATTGCTGTTTCTTCTCTAGTTCTTGACTTGTATTGGTTGGGGACAAGTGGCACCCATTTTGGTACATGAGTATGGGACAAGTGCCACCCAACATGGGGCACCACTTGTCCTGAACCAACAGGAATAAAGGTCCTTAATAGTGAGGTGCTGAGTGGGAGGAATGGGGGTGAAAGATTTTAAAACAAGATGAGAAACAAAAAAGACAAAAGCAATAACTAAGACCAGGCAGTCTTGTGTAAGCTGATGACTTATGCTGTGCAAGTTTATTAAGAAGTACAGCCTTATTTGCAGGAGGGGAAATGGCCAAAGTCAACAGAGAGCTAAGTAAGATAATGTTGGTAAAGAGAATGTGGGACACCTCAGACTCAGCTGCCACAGTCCAGGGGAAAGAATCAGGTACCCAGAAACTGCAACCTTCACTCCTCTGAAGCACTAACTCCAGACCTAGACTGGCTTGCTGAGCCCACTCCTGGACAAGGACGTGGAACTTAAGTTCTTTTTGTCTTTTCATGGGACCTCTGAGAAAGTCTCGACTCAGTTGGCTCTCGACACTACAAGCATAATGTTTAGTTCTATGTGGGACTCTGGAGCCTTGGGCATTCTCTGCTGGTGAGTTATATGCCCAACTCTCTCAGCACGAGTTTTAATGATCATAGCCTATTATGTATCACATTGATCTAAAGCTCAGGTCAGTGTAAGTACCGTGTTCTTTATTATAACCATAAACATGTTTTGTCAACAACCGTGAAATTGCAAGACATTCTTTTTCCAGGGACCTCTGGAGAAATCCTTACAGAGTTCTTCAGTTTCAGAAAGACAAAGAAATGTGGAACACAAAGTGGCTGCCATTAAAAACAGTGTGCAGGTGAGTGGTCTCACATAGATGCATTGGGTAATTGGTCCTTCTTACGTAGCTGTCTAGAAAGGCCAGCCTGGCTTGTGTGCTGAGGGCCAGTGCAGACAGATCTCAGAGGACATGTGTTTCTCTCATGGTGTTACACAGGAAAGACTTCCTTGAGGAAACTCTTAAACTCAACTTGCTTCTGATGTGGAAACTGTCTTCCAGAGTAAGTTTGGTAACTTGCAGCTCCTAAAAAGTATATACGTTTCCCCTAATTGTACTCAATATATTCTTTTATGATCCTTTATCTGTGGAACCCATTGTGTTACGCATTTTCTTTGCTATTAGTACATTTTAGTTTCTCCTCCCATCAGTCTTATTATAGATTTGTTACTTTCATTGAGCTAGAAAAGATTTTAAGTGAGACAGACTTTCTGAATTGTATGCAGAATGAACTTCTAAGTTTTTACTTCTAGACATGCAGTTTAAAGATCTTCCATAACAACTAAAGTAAGCAAGCAGGTTTCTTCTCCCATCACTACAAAAGAGAGTCAGACTCTCAAGGTGGATCTATGGCAGATGCTGGAGCACACTATTATGTTAAACCAAGGACTCTACTGACCCCACGAGTATGTGAAAGTAGACAGTGGTACTATAATATTAGATTATAATCAGGGTACTTAAGCACATTAATTAAGTACACAGATGTACATATCCAGTATCTTCTGTTGATGGTGGTACAGTGCTATCAACAACCTGGTGCATGTTAAGCCAGTTCTGCAGCACTGAGCTCCTCCATAGTCATCAGATTCTTTGTTAACTTGGCACAACTAAAGTTTACCATTTGTAGCTCTGCCTTCATCCTTCCCTCACACCCATAGATCATCCCAGCATCTGTGAATGTTGGTTGCTAAGGGCTTCTTTGAATTTGCCTGTCCAGGGAACACTAGGCTGTCTTCAGACACAGAGTGAATGACACAGGCTGACAGGAAACACCAGGCCCTGCATTCAAGCTGATGTTAACTTTGTGGTACAGATCACACTCCTGAGTTCTGTGTGGGATCAAAGCTAAACCCCAAGACAGACCACATGTTCCCGCAGCTTCTTTCCTACCCTATCCCTGCTCATCAGGTCCTTTCTGAGAACACACCCTTACTAGCTCTTTATACCCACGCTCTGATTCCAGAATGCTGGACATGACACTTAAGAAGAGAAGTAGTTGTTGACCAGTGCACTTTGCCAATTAGGCTGTAGCCTCCATCTCTCTAGAGTGTTCTGCAATGTAGCATTCACAAAGAGATTACTGACCGCCATGAGAGATTTGCAGATGATCACCACTAAACTTTTGCAAAAATATTGTTTGTAAAACTTTACTATAAGTGATGACAGTCTGAATCCTTTTAATTGGTTTATCATTGAATTTTTTTTTAAAAAAGCAATGATTTAATATACTATTTTTTATTGACCTTTTTGATTAGAATACTCTGAAAACCTCTTTTAATTCTGAGGTCAAAAGAATACATGTCTGCTTTAAAACTACATTTAATTTTCTTACATATCTCCCAGGTATGTGAATTCCCTGCTTTTTAGTAGCCCAGCAGCCTTTTGTCAATCTTTGCTCTTGAGAAAATTACCATTCAAGTGAAATACTGCAAGAGCATTAAGGTGGAGTAAAGGAGGGTGGAATTTGAAGCCAAATTTATCTAGATGCTTTTGAGTTCTCACCAGAGCACTTATTGCCATGTGTCTAGGACCCTCGATTTTCTTAAATGAAAAATGAAAATCACGTCGGGCAGACATGGTGTATGCCTTTAATCCCAGCACTTGGGAGGCAGAGGCTGGCGGATTTCTGAGTTTGAGGCCAGCCTGGTCTACAGAGTGAGTTCCAGGACAGCCAGGGCTACACAGAGAAACCCTGACTCGGAAACAACAACAACAAAACAAAACAAAACAAAACAAAAAAACCAAAATGGAAATCACTTTAGTGGCAGATTGCCAAGAGGAAAATGCTTGTAAGGCTCAGGTCCCCTTCTTCTGTTTTATAAACGGAGGCATGTACATTTTATGAAGTGTGGTGCTCACCTTTAATCCAGCACTCAGGAGGCAGAGGCAGAAGGATCTCTATGAGACTGAGGCCAGCACGGCCTACACGGCAAGCTACAGGCTAGCCAGGGTTACTTAGAGAGACTCTGTCTCAAAAACAAACAAAGCAAAATATAAACAAAGCACAAGAACAGAGGCTGAAGCACAGATCTGTGCTCAAGTCCATGCAACTCTAAAAGCTACAGAGTTGACGCACGCATTGGTTCTGATCCCAGATTTAATATTTTTTTCAGTCAGTAATTTTACATGGTAAGATTGAGATTTTATACAGAAAGGGGAGAGGGTGCATTTTCTTAGAGCAGACCTCTTGGAACACGGAATGCAGTCACAAGTGCAGGATGCAGCCATCCGGTGTGGGGGGTCAAAGCTGTGCTGCTAGCCCGTCCCACAAACATCACCCACTTCCCCTTGTCAAGCCTCTGCTTATCTCTGAACACCAAGAGTGGGTCTACTTCATGAGTAGTGACACAACCAGATGAGAGAATACGTGAAAAGCCAATAAGCAAAATCTCAGCGCCAGTTGATGATTGTGACTGAATAGAGAACATTAATGGGTTGGGAGGAAAGAAAAGTTTAAAAAGTCAATAAATAATTATTAATAAACTAAATAAGATTACAGGCATATTTTTTTTTTGAGAAGTAGAAAGAAAACTGTTTTGGCAGAACTGTCCTAAACTGTACCTCTCTGATTCTTGTTCACGAGGACAGAGGGCAGCAGAGCGACCTGAAAGGGCAGGACCCTGTAAATGGCGTTATATGATTAGCAGCTCTTGTAATTAGTTCAGAAATGAGAAAGAATATGCTGAAAGATGTCTTAACAGAAAGAAAAAAGTTAGAAGAGACGGCTTGCTGGCTAAGAGCCGTGGCTGCTCTTGCAAGAGGACCTGTGTTTGGTTCACAGTAACCACACAACTCATAACTCTGTCACACCAGCTCCAGGGATCCCATGCCTTCTTCTGGCCTCCTCAGACACTGCACACATGTGGATTAGCCATTTGGAGGTATAAGCTCCTCAGTCAAGGAAGCTGTTGGAGACTGGCTTCCCCAGCGTATTGTTTACATGTTTTTATGGCATGCTTAAGCATTACAACATTGCTTAATATTTTTCTTTTGTATAAAGATGACAGAACAAGACACCAAATACTTAGAAGATCTGCAAGATGAGTTTGACTACAGGTATAAAACAATTCAGACAATGGGTAAGTTATTGCTTTGTCTGTAACTCTCAATAGAGACATAATTGTTAGGGTTCTTCAGCATAATTACTAGGGTTCTTCCCTGGTAAGGGTCAAATGGCAAGCAAATTTGATCTTCTTGTTTAAGTGAGTCTCCCACCAACATGTTTCTGAGGAAATCTAGGCAAATAATATTTCCAGTTTTGTGTTTTCCGTCTCTCCATGTAAGTTTTAAGCACATATTATTTACCAACCACTTCAAAGAAAATTACAAGTTACGTGAGAAAGGGTGCCCACTGCAACATGAATCCCACCAAACATGACCGGTAAGAGTATTCTAAGGAGCTAAGCGCTCAGGACTGGGTGTGGTGGCACATGCATGTAATTGTAACACTGGTGAGGTGGAGAAACATAGCAAGAAACTTCCCCAGAAGAAAAACAAAACGCAACTAATGAAATTAAAAATAATCACCTAGTACAGTCAGGTAGTCGCTGATATGAGGTCTCATAATTTCCAAAAAATTATAAAGTAGAAATATGCTTCATAG
>JADRCC010541612.1:0-10462 GCA_019843855.1 Hylomyscus alleni
ATCAATGCAAGGAAAGTTTAAGTTCAAAGCCACCTGAGGCAGCATAGTGGTGAGGCTGGGGATATGTAGGAGGTCCTGCGTATCTTTTTGTTAAATTGTTGAATTGTTCCCCTTCACTAAACTCTTGGAATAGCTATCCTCCCTTATGTTTTTGTTTCCACTTGCTTGATAGATCTTTATTTGTTTGTTTGTTTGCTTGCTTGTTTTTCAAGACAGGTTTCTCTGTTTAGCTCTGTCTGTCCTGGTACTTGCTTTATAGACCAGGCTGGTCTTGAACTCACAGAGATCCACCTGCCTCTGCCTCCTGAGTGCTGGGATTAAAGGTGAGCACCCCCAGCTCCCGGAGATGAATGTCTCTTAGAAATCTCAGTCAGTGAGTGTATCTTGGAAAGCACAGACAGTTGCATCTAGTTTGCAGAACCAGGCAGCCAGTGTCTGACTTTCTGTTGATGATTGGAGAGCATTTACACCTAATGCTACTAGTAAGAGATAGTTACCAGTTTTTGCTAGTTGTTTTCTGGTTGCTTGAGTTGTTGCTCTGTCCTTTCTCCTCCATTAGTTTTAGGGCTTTGTTCATCCTGTTGGATACGATAGAGTGCTTCTTAGCTCTACTTTTGTTCGGATATTTCTCTCATGGTGTTCATTACTTTCTGCGCTCTCATCATTGAACATGTCTTGCTTCTCTGTATAATGTCTTTTTAAGTGTCCCCTGCAATGCTAGCTTGGTGGTACTCACTGCCTTGATTTGTACTTTACTTGAGATATCCTTATATCTCTTTGAATTTCAAAACTGTCATGGTCAGTTTTAGTTTTCAGTCAAATCACTTGAGAGGAGACTCTTGGAGAGGGATTGACTAAATTAGGCAGTTTGTTGGTACATATGTCAGGGTGGGGAGGAGTATTTTGATCATGTTGAGGTGGGAAGACCTCTTGAGTATGGGTGGTACCATTTTCATAGGTGGGACCCTGGCCCAATGAACTGGGTATGCACATGTGCATTCCATCCCCTCTGTTTCCTGACTGTGGTTGTAATGTGACAAGTGGCTTCAAGTTCCTGCTGCTTTACTTTTCCACAATAATGAACCTGGAACTGTGAGTGAATGCAATCCCACCCTAAGTTGCTCTTGTCAGGGTATTTTAATGCAGCAGCAAGAGAAGCAATCCATACAATGGCGTTGCTGGTAATAGGAGTTGCGGTTATTAGGTATTTATTTCAAGACTTGAAAGATAACATTCCATAGTCTCCTGGCTTTTAGACTTGATGAGTGAAAAAAAAAAAGTAAAACCTGATGTTTTCCTGATGTTTCTTCTGTTGTAGGAATACTAGTGTTGTTCCCTTCCAGCTTTTAATATTGTTTGCCTTGTACATTCCATATCTTGAGTATACTATGTCATAGAAAGAGCCTTCTGTTTGAATCTCTTTTTTTAATAAATGTATACTTGTTTTAATGTTTATCCCTTTCTCTAGATCTGGGGACTTTTCTACTTTAATAGACTTTGTAGGCTTTTAACGTCTGTCTTACTTCTTTTTTGTAGCCCATGGATTCTTGGGTTTGTTCCCTTGCTCATGTCCCAGAGTTCTTGGCTGCTGTTGTCACAGTCATTTCCTTTTCTTCTCATCAATGTTTATATGTGATAGCCCATCAACCTTGTCCTAACCTCCTGATGGCCTTTCATCTACTTGTTAAGTAGGAGTTGGCAATGCTTTTGCTGTGTTTTTTCTTTGATTCATTGAGGGTTTTTTGTTTGTATTTCTGTTTTTCAAAATCTCAGTTTATTCGCTGAATATATTCCCATGTTGCTGACTTTTTATATTGTTATTTTCCCCACCCATTCTGTTATTCTGTTGGCTTTCCTCTCTATGTTGCTGAATTTCATCTCAAGTCCTTGGGTTGAATGCATATGCTTATATTCTCTTTTAGTTCATTAATCATTTTTCAATAAACTTCCAACATCTTCATCTTCATTTTACCTATGTTTGTGTCTTTGAGCTCAGTGGTTGAGGAGGCACACATTTTTCTTTTATTTTTAACCGTGGTGGAGTCATCTTGTCCTGGGTTGTCATGTCCCCTGTGTTTTTGAACTGTTATTTGTGACTCTGTTGTTATGGGTCTCTCTTTGGGATTTGTAATTGGAGGATTTTTTATTAAGCAGCCTACTCCTGATCGCTCAGCCCTCAGCACCACTTAAGATTAAAAGTTTCTGGTTTGGAGCAATTATCTGCTTCCCTTTCCGCCAGGAAGTGGGATCATTGACTGTCTAGGAACCAAATGGACATAGACTGATGAACAGGTGGTTTCACACGTTTCATGAGTTTTTTATACATATATGTAAACCCTTATAAGAGACCAAAAATATGCAGAAATGGCCAAAGTGGGAAACTTTATAAGAACGTCAGAATTCATGTCCACGCCTGCCTAGTTATGTGCCTAGTTTTATATACATTCTGAGGATTCAAACTCATGTCCTCCAACTTAAATGACCAGTGCTTCACCCCTAAGCCATCTCCCTCAGCCCTGCATCACCAGATCTTAGAGAGACACTTCTTATCTAATTAACGTTTTAACCACTGCTATGACAAGTTACTGAGAGCAAGAGCTTAAAGAAGGGAAGATTTATTTTTGGCCATGGCAATAGAAGTTACACTCTGTTTGGCTGACTCAGTTACTCCAGTCTATGCTGAAGTTGTCAGGAATGTCACAGTGGAGCAGTGCTGGATATTTACTAGTGGCCAGAAAGTAGAGAGATTAGAAAGAAGGGGAAGAGAACAAGATAAATACTCAAAGGCATGCCCACCATGTCCTGCCTCTAACAATGAGGCTCTGGGTTCTAACTTCCCGTTACTTCCGTCAAGTGCCATCAAATTTTGAATTGATAAATCTCTCGATGAAGTCAGAACCCTCATGGTCCAGTTGCTTCCTTAATGCCTCCTCTGAACATTGTTGTATTGGGAACCAAAACTTCAAATCAGGTACCTTTTTGAGGGAGTCACTAGAAGTTCAAATCATAGCACATGATACACATGCAGAATCTACGAGAAGCCTGACCTTAAATGTTCAATCAAAGGAACTGCCTTTTTAAGAAATGGAGGCAGAGCTCCCAAGCTTTATGCTGCATTAGGACACAAGACATCTACCAGACATCTTCAGATCCAAGTGGAGAGTCTGCTTATCATAACCAGGAGATCTGTAAGGGAGTATAAAGCTAGTAGAATATATAGGTTATTTTAGAGAATTTAGTGTGCAGATACATTGCAGCAGCAATGGTCTCCCTTTTCTGCTGACATTTTCTTGTGCTGGTACAAAGAAGGCCTCTTCCTCAAAGGAAATTTTTATGATTTGCTCTAGATAGGAAAATGGGAGTTTTGGTAGATCCTTTCTGCAGCTAGGTTCTCAAGTTTCCTTCATTTCCAAATGATCAATATAGCAATTATATTTTGGGGTTGCATAACCAATCTACTCTATAGTCCTTAAAGTACATAATGACAGAGGTTGAGCAGTCAAGAAAGGCAAATTCATGTCTGAAATACTTGAGTATCCAAATGAATTACATACTCCCAAGGTACAAGGGGTCTGATAAAGACAAATTTCTACTGTGGCTTTTTGGTTACTTCTAGCCACAGTGTCAAGGACATCATTTCTGGAGTGTTGGAAACTCAGAGGTAATGACTGACCCTGCTGAATGGGAGTCCACATTGTTGGCCCCTGCATATCTTTCCTCAGCATCCTGGCAAACTCTGCTCTTTCTATCCTTCGGTCTACCCATTTGATTGTGGCAGTGAAAAAAAGACAGTGACAGGAGACATCCAACTTTAACTGGCAGAGGCATGTTTTTTTCTACTCGGTCCTTTAACATCTCTTCTGTAGGGGGTGTTGTGCAGTTAACATACATAATAAGAACGTCAGAATTCATGTCCATGCCTGCCTACTTACCTTTTTCTATACCAGGTCAAAATATGCCCAGTGTTCCAACCTTTCTCCTTAAAGATACATGGCCAGACAGAGCCTTCACTTTATCTCACTAATCCCAATTGTCTTAGTCAGAGTTCTCTAGAGTCACAGAACTTATGGTAGTCTCTATGTAGTAAAGGAATTTATTGATGACTTACAGTCTGTAGTCCAACTCCCAACAATCAACTCCCAACAACAGTCGGCAGCAGCTGTGAATGGAAGTCCAAGGATCCAGCAGTGGCTCAGTCCCACAAGGCAAGCAGGCGAAGCGGAGAGAGCCTTCCTTCTTCCAATGTCCCTAGATTAGTCTCCAGCAAAAGCTGTGGCCCAGATTAAAGGTGTGTGCCACCGCACCTTTAATCCCAGATGACCTTGCCTGAACTCTTAGATCTTCCAATCTTAATCTTCTGGGATTCATAGCCACTATACCTCAAGATCTCCATGCTAAGATTCAGGTTGGAAACTTGTATCTCTCAGCCTCCAGATTAGGGCCACAGGTGAGCCTTCTAATTCTGGATTGTAGTTCAGTTCAGATATAGTCAAGTTGACAACCAGGAATAGCCACTACACCAATGTAGTCTGTTCCGAGGCCACTTCTTTTCAGGTGTGCCATAGACAGGTATGCCTATCTCAAAGGCCACCTTCTACTACTGTCTTATAAGATCCCCCTGCCGAGATTTAATGTAATCTCTATTCATTTGAAATTGTACATACATGCAAAATGCCCATCTGTCAGTCAATTGGAAACAATTCTTCTTCCTGCCAATGATCTAGAGTGGATAGTCCTATAGCCAGAAGTGTGAGCTGAGATGCTCATGCGGCAGCAGCCAGGGACCCGCAGGGAAGGAGCTTTCTGGGGCGCGTTTTCAGACGTCATCAGATTCTCCCAATGTTTGATTCCAGACATTCCATCTCTGTTTTAAAATGGACTCTCACTTTTCTGACTTTACAACTTGATACATTTTACAGATATCACTCGTGACAAATGATTCTGGCTATAGGGTCAATTGGTCCCAGGTCAGGAGCTTTGTCCCTCTAAGGAGTTAAGTAAAATGGTAAAAATGCCAGAGTTTGTGTTTTAATTGGCATGCACTTCTCACCTGCAGTGCATGGCCTTCCTTCAGATTCTCAGTAGTCTGTGATGTGATTGTCCCACTGGCATTTGAAGATCTCCCTATTATAGACAGCTTCAGCACACAAAAGTCCAATCCTAGAGTCTCCAGCATCAGCATGATTTCATTATAGATGGACTCAGATCTGCTAAACATTTTTTTTCCAAAAGGAAGCATCACTCAAACCTGGCAGTCTCCTGTGTCATCTAGTATTGGGTTAGAGCAGTATTCTCAAGTACAGATTATGCAGCCTCTAGAGTCTGAAAAGGTTTGCTTGCCCTTTAAATGTCAAGCTCTTCCCTTCCTGATAGTAGGATGGGCAAGAGGAAATCATGTGACTTTGGCTTCAGTGAATAATCTAGTATTTATCAGTGTGACAGGCCTGTTCATATTCTTTACATTGGAGTACCATGATATCATCATGCTAGCCATTTCATTCTCAGCAGTACAATTCATTTTAGTATTATATATTCATATATTAAATATAATTTTATTATATATTATAATATATAGTTATATACTTATTGCAATATCTGTCTATATATTATATAAAACTTAATGAATATTTTGGGTCAATGTGATGTGCTATGGATATCCAGACTGTCAAAATATCTTAGGCTCTACTGTAATGGAGAGAGGTGTGTTATTATAGCCCAAGACCTAAGCTAAAAATATACACTCTTGACTTTTTCAAGAATGTAGATACTGTTTCTAACCACTTTTCTTATGGGAATGGAAAAACCACACAGACTTATGCTAAATCAGAGATCTCATTTGTTTAATGTATTAGTCTTTTATAGCACATATATCGCATGTGGTGAAGAGGCTGTGGTAGGGTTTGGTTGTTGTTCTTAAAAGAAGCCTGAGGTCTCCAAAATCCTGACTGTAGAGTGAAGAAACTGGTGAGCTTGATAGAAATACAAGAATGATCACTCCAACCTGTTTAACTATATATTGTCTTAGTTAGCGGTGCTGTCTTAGTGTTCTGTTGCCATAAAGAGACATCGTGACTAAGGCAACTCTTATAAAAAACAGTTAATTGAGGGCTTGCTTACAGTTTCAGAGATTTTCATTTTAGTGGGAAGCATGGTGGTACACAGCCTTGATTGGCGCTAGAGAAATAGCTGAGAGCTATATCCTGGGCCATTGGCACAGAGAGAGAGAGAGAGAGAGAGAGAGAGAGAGAGAGAGAGAGAGAGAGAGAGAGAGACAGACAGACAGACTGACAGACAGACAGACAGACTGACTGACTGACTGACTATGGCATGGCTTTCAAAACCTCAAAACTCATCCCCAGTGACATACTTTTTCCAACAAGGACACATCTTCTAATCCTTTCAAATAATGCTACTCCCTAGTGACCAAGCATTCAAATCCATGAGCCTAAGGGGCTGTTCTCACTCAAACCACCACACTTGCTAATTTCTCCATTCACTATACACATATGTGAAATAAAATTTAAATAACATTAACCTTCTTTAGTATCATAGGCTTGAAACTGATGTAAGCAAAGAATCCTTGGAAGGAATTGTGATATTTAAACAATCATTTTGTAAGATAAGATTTTGCTTTGTAGTTCAGGCAGTCTTAGCCTCAACCTCTTGCCTGGCTTCCAGAGTACTGGAATTATAGGGATTGACTACCATACTTGTCTTGAGATTTCGGCTTTTATTGGGCCAAATGACATTAGTCCCCTCATGATTCATCTGCATTTTTTTGTGATATAAATTGAGTACATCTTTATCGGCTGTTGATAAGATTTCCACTTGTAAAGACATCATTACCTATTAATCTTATATTTCTGAGGGTTTCCTCTCTGACCTTGCGGTTCATTTTTAACGCCACGTGCACTTATCTCCTATACAGCTTTGGTAGACACTGTGACTTGTAACCATTTCAGTATCACGCAATCTCTTGCTTGTTTTTCAGTGTTTTTCAGTACATCCACTCTGGCATGCTTACTTACTTGAGTAAGTCCCTTTCTACTCTGATTAATTTCCCACACTTCAGGGATACATTTAACGCAATGCTTGTGACTATAATAGAGTTCTAGCACAGGGCACCAATCACCTTACTCAATGTGCTCCTGGCTGGTTGTGGACCTCGGCAGTGCTCCGCAATGCTTGTGACTATGATAGAGTTCTAGCACAGGGTACCACTCACCTTACTCAATGTGCTCCTGGCTGAATGTGGACCTCTGCAGTGCTCCTTTCCAGATGGTTGCTCTGTGCCTTGTTTTGTTCATGATCACGATGCTAAAGTCATCATTTTTATTTTTCTTTAAGTTTTCTTCTAAAACAAAACACGCAGTAAACACTTTTCTTGGTGGAGATGGGCGAGCTATTTGGCTAGAGAGCGACGACTCAGAGATTACAAGTGCATTGACATCTTTGCCATATTTTAGGATGTGTTTCAACTTATTGTGTGGTAGAGTCACTCTACTGAAACAACAGACCAATTGGTAAGATTAAAAATAGAAAGATGTTTAAGAACATTTTCCAAAAGAAGCATCCAGGAAGTAACTCTTCCAAAGCAATGACTTGGAACTTTGTCTCAACTACTGTTTTAACAAAGAGCCATATATCTAAGAGATAGAATGGGTAATGAGAGGGTAGTTCTAGCTCAAAGCTAGCACAGCTATGGTCAAGTTCTATGATCTGTTCCCACATTTTTCTCATCCTGATGGGATCTGTCTGTGTGGACAAGCAGGAAGAAAGCACACACCTTAATTTTAGGCATGCAAAGGGCAGAGGTTTGAGAGATTTATTTTTGTGACACTTTATACTGTCCCCAGGAAAGCAGGGAAAGCAGACACCCCCTCTATCTTTTACCAGGGTCTTTAACTCGACTATCCTAATTGTTTTAGTGAAAAAAAATTTTGGCGTCCTTTATACATCTTAGTATTAAGTATTGAATTGATCGTATATTGTACACCACAGACAAGGTGTAACCTGGGAATGGGATCCAGCCTTTATGTAAAAAATGAACCACAAACACTGTAAATGAATTGTCTGTAAAAGGAAAGAAAGAGGAATGGCTCGTGTTGTCAGCTTTCTGTCAGTACCACAGACACGTGACTCTATTAACTTACATAGAGGAAAAGGTTCGGTTTGTTTCAGATTTGGTTCTATTGACCCCATTGCTCTGGACTTGTGTAAAGGTGACACATCATAACAGGAGTGTAAGCTAGAGCAAAGCAATTTGTGCAGTCATGAGCCAGAGAACAAAGAAAGAGGAGAGCACGGGAGATACACATTCTCTGCAAAGAGCAAGCCCCTAGTGACCTAAGGACCTCCCATGAGGCCCTACCTTGTAGTTTCCAACACTGCCCAATAGTATTACATGGGAGCTAAGCCTTTAACTTATAGGTCACAGGAGAAAATTCACAATCCAAATTATTCCAATGTATAGTTTGAAGCATCCAAGTTCCTGAACCTAAGACTTCCAGGAAGGTAGTGCAAGTGTATGGCTTTGGTCCAGTGATCTTACAGGTAGGGAAGAATGAAGCATAGCATGAAGCATCCAAGATACATAAAGAAGTGTTGTTTGACACATTTAACAAGCTCACCTTCTTTCCCATGTTTCATCATCAAGGTTGTGATTTTCCACCTGCCATTGCCCATGGATATTATACAAAATCTGATTCTTACTTCTCCAGAACTACTAAGGTTACATATAAATGTGATGAAGGATACAGACTGGTTGGAGAAGCAAGCATCTCCTGCAGCTCTTCAAAATGGCCAACAGCTCCACAGTGTAAAGGTAGTGACATCTCCTTCCCACCCCATGACCACAGGGGTAGAATTGCTGTCAGAACTGGATAGCAAAGCTATTCCCTGCCAGATGAAAGACAAAACATTTCATTGTTTTTTTCTTCTTGTAATGATATGTTTCTTTTCTTCCTTCCTTTTTAACTTTCTGTTTTCAGTACATCCCCATTGCAGTTTTCCCTCCAGTTTCCCATCTGCCCCCCGACAATCCCACCTCCTCTCTCCCCCTGATCCATTCTGCCTCCATTTCTCTTCAGAAATGAGCAGAACTGCCTCCCAGAAGTATCTACTGAATATAGCATAACAAAATCAAATAAGACTAGACACAAACCTTCATATCAAGGCTGGGTGAGGCAACCCAGGAGGAAAGGGGTTTGAAGAACAGATGGAAGAGAGACATCTTCCCACTGTTAGAGGTTCCACAGAAATGTCAAGCTAACAACTATAACATATGTGCAGAGGACCTAGCTCAGACCCATGCAGGGTCCACGATTGCAATTTCAGTCTCTGAATTTCTATGAGCTCTGCTTAGTTAATATCCTTGGGCTTCATTCTCCTGGTTTCCTTGACCCCTTTATCACCTATATTTCTTTCTTCCCCTCTTCCACAACATTCCTCAAGCTCCAAGGAAAGGGGCCCAATGGAGATCTGCAATTGGATTGCCTCTCTGCCCACTGTTTGGCTGTGGGTCTCTGTATCTGCTCCCATTAACTACCACTGGTAGCTCCTTTAATGACAGTTTGGCTAAGCACCATCTATAAGTACATAAGGGTATCCTTAGGAATCATTTTATTGATTTTTTTTTCTATCATAGGTCTCTGGACCATCCAGCTTCTGATTCCTGGTTGTCTAGGCAATATTGGGCATGGGTTCCCTCATGTGGTGTGGGCTTTAAGGTAGACTGGTCATTGGTTGGCACTCTCACAAGTTCTGTACCAAGTTCTGTTACCATAGCCTACTACAACTAGCAGGAAGGATAGATTACAGGTCAAAGGTTTTGTGATTGGATTGGTGTCCAAGTCCCATCTCTGGAAGCTTTGCCTGGTTAACAGTCTGTGTGGTCTCTGATAGAGTGGGGAGTCTCTGTGGTATTTGTAAGCTAGCAGGAAGCTAGGAGGGCATGGGGGGTGTAGGTTGGAAGTAGGATGGGAGGATGCTGAGAAAGAGAGAGAGAGAGAGAGAGAGAGAGAGAGAGAGAGAGAGAGAGAGAGAGAGAGAGAGAGTAGACAGCCTACCTGAACTTCTTACAGTCTTCTGATAGAGCCAATTTTGTCTATTTTAAATAAAAAATGATATTCCATATAAAACTATAAAAACTATATACATTAGTTCCCTCTACTACTTTCTTTTAGTTCCAAGTACCAACCTTCTTGAGGCAGCTCACATTGTCATTTTCCTTATCTACGTTGTAGAAGTATTCTGGGGGCCAAACATTTTGTAATTACATACATGGTCCTATAGAAATTTTTCAATAAATCTTGTTCTGGCTTCAGGGCAGGCTCTGTTGGGCTACTTTCAAACATTAGAGTGATGGGTTTTGCTATCAGAACTTCTGCCAAAGTACCATCCATCTACCATGATGTAGATGATGTATATTGAGAAAACTCAGCATCAATTAGTTGTAGGGAGC
>JADRCC010541613.1:0-12523 GCA_019843855.1 Hylomyscus alleni
GTACCAAGGGTTTTTCCCAACCATGTATTTACAGTGACTGTTGTAAAGCATGACTTTGTTGAAGACTTAACTTCAGCATACACTGAAGGAAGCATGTGGATTGGTCGCATCCTGGAGGTGTGGCTTTTCTCCATCTAAGAGGTGCCTCTCCTAAACATTTTCTAAAGCAGCACCCATACGACATGAAATCAATCTCTCCCTTACACCATTTCAATGCTATACCATGTCATTTTAATTTCCACAACTGGAAATGTTATAGTCCCTACTTGGCTTTCTTATTTGTGTGACTAATGTCATTAGTACACTAGCAAGGTCCCTGCTTGTGTATCCCAGAGCTACCAATCAGCGCTATGTCTTTTTATATAGAAGTCTGCACTAAATAATTGTGGACTACCAATGAATAAATGACTAGGAAAGAATGATTTGGAAAGATACTTAAGGAAAGGATGATGAAAAATAAGTACAGACTTCAATCTTTTGTCAAAGTTAAGCCAAAGCAATTGTTTGAGCCCATTGCTTACCCAGTAAAGATTATTTATTACATTCTGGATGTCATGGCATTCTATATGAACTTATATTCTTTGCACTTTATCCAGAGAGCAAAAATTATTCTTTCCTTCTATTTTTTTCCCTCATCCTGAGCCAATTTCCTATCCCTGACAAATGTTCCCCTAACTCATAGTCATGTTCCTAGAATTTGCTTCAGTCTTTGTTTGTGGAACATTCTAGTGGTGTTTGGAAATGTAAGTCATTTAGACTAGGCACATTTCATTTGTTCTTTCAGACCATGAATAGTTCCTTACTCAATGAGAGTTTTATCTAAATGATTGCTAATTCCATTTTTAATTTTTCTCTGAGCTTGACAGTAATAAAGTTAGAAGATACATGGTTTTATAGTTGTCAAACCTTTCCATAAAAATGATGATTTTCTTTGTAAGTTTTATTTAAATACGAGTTTAATACATATATGTAGGATGTGAATCATGAGAATAAGAAGTGACCCCTTTCCACACCAAGAGATAGAAATTTACCAGCAGGACAGAAGCCTGATAACCCAAAAGACTGTTCAATTTCTATCCAAAGACTGTTCAGTTTCTTTCCTCTTGTTCTTTACAGTTTGGCCTGATTTAAAATTCATATGATCGAATAAAATATATGTGTTTTTCTGTTACTGGATTCTTTCTTATGGCCTAAAATAATTCACTCATGCTGTCAAGAGTAGTAAGTTTTCATTTTCTATCTGTGCTTTTTTTTGTTGTTGTTGTTCTTGCTCTGGAGAATCGCAGTTTATAGATCCATTTTACTATTGGTGGAAATTGGGCCTTCTTCCAATTTTTGATTCATAAATAATGCTGCTATAGAAATATTTCTGTATGTTTCTTGAAATATGTATGCAAGAATTTCTGTTGGAAATTATCTTCATAGTACAATTACATTATAATGGCTACCTGTTAATAAAATTCTAGGTTTACTTTTAAATATATATTGGTTCAACTGTTAACCAACAGTGTATAAGAATTCAAGTAATTGCGTATCCTTGTTTACTTCAGGTTCTGAAAGTTTTTTTCAATTTTAAGCATTCTATTGAGTATGCAGTCCTATCTTGCTGAAGTTGTTATCTGTTTTTTCTGATGACTAACATCCTCAGGTACTTTATCTTGTTAGTTGGGTATGGCAGCTAATCCTCACTTTGAATTTGAATGGATTTGAGTCACCTTGGACACATATCTGAGGGATATCTGTGAGAGTGTTTTCTGAGATGTTTCACAGAGGGGATGCTCATTCTGAATGTGGGTGTTACCATTCTTTGGATGAGACTTGGATACTGATGAAAAGGAGAGAAATGACCAAGGCAGCTGAGCCTTTGCCACTGTCTGCATCTCTGTTTTTCTATTTGTCTCTTTCTCTTTGTCGGTCTCCATGTCTCTTCTGTCTGTCTGTCTGTCTGTCTGACTGACTGTCTGTCTCTGCTTCCCACTTACGGATTATGGACACAGTGTCTCCCTCTGCTTCACATTCCTCACAGCATATATTCTAGGCAAACATGGATGATAATCCCTCAAAACCAAAGATATTCCTTCATTCCTTAAGTTGCTTTTGTGGGCATTTTGTACTTCCCCGCTTTGCTGTTTTCAAGATCTCTCCTTTGTTTTTTATACCCAGCATTTTGATTATACTATGGTATAGCGAACTTCTTTTCTGGTCTTGTTTGTATGGTGCTATGTATGCCTTTGGTACCTCAATAGTCTTCATTTTCTCTAGATTTGGAAATTTTTTCCTAATTTTTGTTCAAAATATTCTCTATGCTTTTCACTTGGGTTTATTCCCTTTCTTCGACATCTTTTTGTAGATTTGTTCTTTTTTATAGTGTATCACATTCTCTTTAATGAGTCTGTTCTCTCAACATTGTCTTCATGCCCTGATATTCTCTCTTCTCCTTGACTCAGTCTATTGATGAGGTTTTCCTCTGAGAAGGACAACCAAAGTATGGATGCTTCAGTCTTACTTAAAAGGCGGGGGAATCAAATAATCACAGGAGGTAGAGAGTGGGAGGGACTTGTTTGGAAGAGAGGAGAGGGAATGGAATAAAGGGGAGCAGAATCAGGTGTGAGAGGAGAAAGGAGAGAAGTATAGAGTGTCAGGAAATTAAACAGAGATGGGGAACTGGGGATAGCCACCAGAAAGTCCGAGATGCCAGGAAAGCAAGAAGTTCCCAGGACTCAATGGGGATGACATTAGGTGAAATACCCAACAAAGGGGGGAGAGAAGCTAAAGAGACCATATCCAGAGGTTAGGCACAGGCCCTGGTTAAGGGATGGGGCCACTCACCCATTTTCAAAATGTTAACCTAGAATTGCTCCTGTCTAAAGGCAATTCAAAGACAAAGAGTGGAACAGAGACCGAAGGAAAGGCAATCCACAGACTGCCCCACCTGGAGATCCATCCCATAGGCAGACACCAAACCCTGACACCATTGCTGATACCAAGAAGTGCTTGCTGACAGAAGCTTGATATAGCTGTCTCCCAAGAGTCTTTTTCAGAGCCTGATCAATATAGATGCTGATGCTCACAGCCAACCATTGGACTGAGCACAGGGACCCCAATGGAGGAGTTAGGGGAAGGACTAGGGGAGCTGTAGGGGATTGCAACCCCATAGGATAAACAATATCAACCAACCAGACCCCCCAGAGCTCCCAGGGACTAAACCACCAACCAAAGAGTACACATGGAGGGAGCCATGTCTCCTGCTACATATGTAGCAGAGGATGGCCTTATCTGGCATGAATGGGAGGGGAGGTCCTTGGTCCTGTGAAGGCTTGATGCCCTAGTGTAGGAGAATGCTAGGACAGTGACGTGAGAGTAAGTGGGTGGGTGAGGGAGCACCCTCGTAGAAGCAGGGGGCTGGGTGGGGGTTGAGTGGGGTTTTAGGGAGGGGAAACTTGGAAAGAGGATAATATATGTGAAATATAAATAAATAAAATAACCAATAAAAAGATTTCTTTTTGTTTAACTTTTCTTCAAATAGTCAACATTTTCATTCCATTCCATTTTTTATATCTTAAACTATTTTCATTACTTCATTAAACTGTTTTTGTGTTTTCATCATATTCACTGGAGCATTTATTCATATTTTCTTTGAGTTCCTTGAACAAATTTATACTTTATGGTAGAAAATACTTGTCTTGTGTATTAGCTAATATCTCTTCTTTGAGAACATTCCAAAGGGCATGATGATTTCTGGAGGAAATATATTGTCCTGATTTTTCCATGTTGTTTGTAGTTTTGGTGGGACCTAGAGATCTGGAGCTAGGATGCCCATGGAGGTTCTTTGTATGGATATCTGCTATTATCTTTGTTGAGTGAATGCTACATCTTTGTTGTTATCCCAAATTATCAGGTAGCAGACTAGTAAAATGGTGCTTGGTGTTCGGTCTGTAGACCTAGAAGATTCTTGACACTGACCTTTAGGAGTCCCTGCAGTTTTCAAGATTCTATAGATCCTTGGGTGGCAAAAACTGGGGCTATAGTAAGCATGGGTAGTGCTTCCTAGGACAAGCATATAGGATGTAGCATTAGCCTAAGGTAGAGGTGAATAGAGTAGAGATCAGGCTAGATGTCTTTATCTGGAGCCAGTGAAGCAGGATAGTATGCTTCTCTGTGTCATCTTGGTAAGGGGGATGGCAGAGTTGGCTCTGTGAATCCCTATCTGAGGTTGCAGGTCACAGGGCTAGTGGCTAATAGACAAATAAGGAAAATAATTTTGTGGTCCATACCTGGGGTTCTGGGTTACAGAACACACATGTATACACACAACTTATTTTTATACTTCTATAGTGACATAATAGTAATGATATAATCTTAATTCAGAATTATAACTTACTATATATCAAAGAATTATAGAAATAAAATGTCATACACACATAGACGTACACTAACATACATGAATTTTATAGGTTTCTTCTTCAGTTGGGCTGGATACTTTTTCTCCAGTAACACCAAACTGTCTTAATTATTATAACTTTCTTTTCTTAAAAATTGAAGTGATATTCACCTAATATAAATTAACAACTATAAAGTATACATTTTTGTTGCAGTAAATCTCCAACTCAAATATGCCCCGGCAACTAAAACACAAGTCAATTAATATGAATACAAGCTGTGCATCCAGATTGGACAGATCTACTACTACACTACCATCCTCCCCATCTATAAGAACCCTTTTAACTAGCGATTTCTCCAGGCCATGTGCTTCTGCTTTGCTTTATACCACCTCTTCCTCTGTCTCCTCTTTCTCTCTCTCTCTCTTTCTCTCTCTCCTCCTCTCCTTCTTTTCTCTCTCAACTTTCAGCTCCAATTTATGTTCCACTGCCTAATCACTGCCTCTAGCCTTTATTTTACAAATTAAGGAGGGAAGAAGGTTTACAGGAAATCACCTGAGTGTTGACTAATTCCTTGCTTACAACCCCTCACAGGAGAAGGGAATTAGCATCAAATTACAAATAGCCTCAGAGCTATGCACAACACCTCTCAGTTGTATTAAGCTGCCTTAGTTTGCTCAATATTGTTGTGGTGAAACTAAAAGCAACTTATGGAAGAAAGAATTTATTTAAACTTACTGTTTATAGTCAGTCATGGATGAATGTCAACTAAAGATAGGAACTTTGAGGCAGGAACTAAAGCAGAAGCTATGGAAGAATGCTGCTTATTGGCTTATTTTCCTTGGCTTGCTCAGCCTACTTTTTGCATAACAAAGGGCAACCTGAACAGGATCAGCACAGTCTCCAGTGGGCCGGACTCTCACATATCAATAATTAATCAAGACATTGTCCCACAGACTAGCCTACAGGCCAATTTGATTGAGGCATTTTCTTAATTGATGTTCCTTCTCAGATGGTCCAGTTCATGTTAAAAACAAACAAAAAACAAACTCCAACAACAAAATGTACAATTGACCTTTTGTCAGCTTGACTCGCAAACACATCACTATTAAGCCAATATCCCTTCATTTCTGAATTAGCCCCAAGGTCTCATATCATTACATCATGGCATAATTTCAGTATCACAATAAAAACACTTTCATTCCTGGAGAGAAGCAGGACTCAGTCACAGTTGAATCAATCCCAGATTCAGCAGTATAAAAAGTCCAGTGCATGATATTTGGGACTCACTTACAATCTTCTGGCCTTAAAAATCTTAGACAGTTCCATTTCTCAGACTCTGCCTTGCACAGCACATGCCTTATAGGCTCAAGCTGGTTCCACTCCATAGCTGTTGCTATCCTTGGTGGTCAATCCACAGTCCTGACATCTACAATTCACTGAGTTCTCCACAGGCTGCACCCTCAATAATAGTCTCATGGCTTCTCTTCAGGGGCTCTGCCATTGGCACATGTCACTAAGCCTAAATCTCTTTCCGAGATATCATCAATCCTGGGATCAACACTATAACTGAGGTTGCATCTTTAACAATGGCCTCTCCTGGTATCTCACAGTGCCAAGCATCGGTTTTCTCCAAGACTTCTCTTAGTTATGGTTTTTAATGCTACAATAATACAACATAACCAAAAAGGGAGGAAGTGTTTATTTAACTTATTCCACCACATTGCTGTTCATGACCAAAGGAAATCAGGGCAGGAACTCAAGTAGGGCAGGAACCTGGAGGCAAGAGCTGATGCAGAGGCCATAGAGTATTGCTGCTTACTGGCTTGTTTCCCATAGCTTGCTCAGCCTGCTTTCTTATAGAACTCAGAACCTAAAGCCCAGGAAAGGAACCACAAAGAGCTGGACCCTCCCCCATCAATAACTAATAAAGAAAGTGCCTTCTAGCTTAACTTTAAGGAGGCATTTTCTCAATTAAGCTTTTCCCTCTCAGGCAACTCTACTATGTGTGTCAAGTTGACATAAGTCTAGCCAGCACATGGCCCCACTATGCCTTCAAATTAAGTGCCAGAGTCTCTTGCATATCACCAAGTTCAGCTGTTGAACATGAGATATAACCTCAGTCACCTCTGAATCACAACCTTTATGTGCTAACCCTGAGTAAATACCCTCAGAAGATTTAACCTCAACCAAGCTATTCTCTTACACTTCAGAACTGACTTCCCCCCCCCACCCCCCAGCTAGTCAGCACTGACTATTCCTGTAAGGTAAAAACTTCATTTTACTGCTATTGTTTCCTTACTAATTATAGTTGGCCATTCAGTTCTACTCACCAGAAGTCACAGGATCTTAATTCAAAATATTACATAGTCTCAATCGAGTCTTTGATGTAATCTCAAATTTCTTTCTAACATATCATAAGCTGAGCCTTCATTTTCTAGATTACTCTCAGCGTTTTCTTACAATTCCACACAAAATAGCCCACTAAGCTTTGCACTCTCAATATCTTTTCCTGCCCAAAGTTCTAAAGTACTTCCATAGTCTTCTCTACAAAATGGTTAAGTTTGTCTGTAATACCCCATTCCTGGTACCAATTTATATCTTAGTTTTCCTTGTATTGTGATAAAACTTTACTTTCTTTCTCTAGTAGTGTTTCTAGCAACTTCTAGCTCTATAAAAGCTAGCCAGTAGGGATGAAGCTTCCAGGGTCAGTACCAGCTTGATTTGCCCATAATCTATAACTTGAAACTATGTTGTCTTCAGTAATAGGCTCAAATTTTGGATAAGTAAACAAGAGAAATGATAATACTTTGTAGAGTTTGGGAGTCTTTGGGTGCCAACAAGCCAACAACAAGAGATGGAACTGGAAACAATTATTCTGAGCAAGGTAACCGAAATCCAGAAAGATAGATATATTGTGTATTCTAGCTTTAGGTCTTTAGACTCCTCTTCTCAAGGGTATACCACTACCCAGTAATATGAGAAAGCAAGGGGTGAAAATGTACTTTAATCTTGACAAAATAAACACTGGTAATGTTTTAATAGAAAGTTATCATGAACTTTATTAAAGCCTTACTCTGCTAGATAGTATGTGAGAAGAACAGAGTGGGAGGAGCCAGCTGCAGTAAAGCTGTAGGAGAAAAAAAACTTAATTGGAAGCTTATACACCATACAGAAATATTTATACAAGAAATGTTCAGTTTTTGTATTCATGGTGACAGGCTATAGAGTTCTTGACTGATGTCAAATTCACATTTTAGAATTGCAACCTAAACATCTGGCATTTGAAAAGTATGGTAAAAATGCAGCATATAGACAAACCTATTTAAAACAGAACTGAGGACACTGTGTTAACTATTAAAAACATCTATGCTAGAGAACCTCATGACTTTTCTCTGACGTCAATGCTGTCCCACCACTACTGCACTTCTGTAGAAGGCATGTTTAAAGGAAATCACTTAAAGGAGTCATTGCTGTGGGCTACACATCATATTAACTGACTTTTGTTACTTATTTAAAAATGTATCCTTGTGTTTGTGGTGTATGCATTTTGGTGTATGTCAGTGAGCATACCTAATCGCATGTGGATGACGGAGGAGGATATTACGGGTCATGCTCTTACCCACCTTCCCAGCATGATTTTTACAATGTCTTAAAGGTTAAGAAATGGAAAAAAATTATCTAATGGCTTGGGAATATTTTGGACTTTTGGAGTATCATTTAGCAGTATCTTCTACCCTCTCCTGCTATTTTCTTAAAACTATTTGGTTGCTTATCATACACAGTGTATAAGAGTAAGCTTTGCTATTGTTGTTGTTGTTGCTTTACATTCCAGACTTTATGTTTTGTATTTACATATTGGAGGGAGCTGGCACCAATTATGTGACTGTAATGAATATCTTGTGTTTGTTTGCTTTTTTTCTCCTATTTTATATTGTCAGGTGGTATTTGAAAATAATGTACTAAAATACCCAAATCATCTACCTAGATTCTCTATGTAATTATTTATTAACCAGGAAAGACTGTAAATAATAAATTGGTTTGAATTTCAAATATTTCAAAATACATTAAAGTAGTTATTCCTTAATCTTACCTTTCAAACAGAGATTTCATCTATCTGATGTAGCATGGAACACTCTGAGTTCTAAGGAGTAAGGAGACTGCAAGACTTCTCATATTGTGTGATTTTATGTCAGAGTTTAACAAGAAAATGAAAACTTAAAGGCAATATTTTCAAACTCAGAACATTCATTTCTTCCCACATTGTTTTATGGAATGAAAAAAAATACTATGAGAAACATCTGGCTAAATTTTGCTAGTCCTTTGTGTTTTAAGCTCTTTAGTTTCCTTATTTGAAAGGATAATATTTAGTGGGAAAATTGTTACTGTTCATAAATATGATCTTTGAAAAGAGAACATTGCCTTGTTTGTGGAACTTTCCTGATGTGGGATGCCTGTTTATCATTTAATGAACTTACTCACTTTTAGTGAACATTGCATACCCCAGCAGAAATGGCTGAACTTTTTATTTTTTTTATTTTTTTGGCTTTCAAGAAATCAAACTCAACTTACTCATACCCAGCATGAACATGCCTGTTTAATACAAAACTCTTGTCTAGTGACAGACTCCTTTAACATTTAATATACATACACACACACACACACACACACACACACACACACACACACACATCAAAACCCCCTAGCTTTGGCTATATTAGAAATGTTGGAAAGGAATTTACATGTTTCATTTTATTACATAAAGTTTATACCATAAAATGTGGGACAGAAATATTAAATTTTTTCTAGTAACAGTTTTTGCACATCTATCTTGTATGAAAAAGTAAGATTATTAAAGTAGTTTACAAATTAACATTAGATTATGCATTTTAGTGTAAATCTGGTTGTGTATTGTTCCTTAGGTAACAGAATTTAAACAAATAGAAAACTACATTCTTATGGTAAAGTTTAGTTTTATGAAAAATTATAGAGACTATCACAATGAAATCTCATTATCCATCATCAAAATTCTGACATTATTACTTATAAATTACATTTTTCTATCATAATTAGATAAAGTTTAAGATATGGGTTTCTAGAAAAATCAGTATGGTATGATAACAGTACTTTACACATTGTTTGTGTAAACATCAGGGATTGGTGCAAGCTCTTAGCCATATGGGAGCATATGAAAGCTGAGTCTTCATTGTTCCATGAGCCCTTACTAATATTTTTATGCCAAAGCAGGAAGTGGGTTCCAATTTATAGAACTTACTCAGAGCTGAAATGTAGTCATAATTTAATTTTTCTTTATAGCTGGCTAACATTCCATTATTTATATGTAACACATTTTCATTACTCATTCACCACTTAATGTCTATCAAGGCTGTTTCTTTGCCCTAGTTATGGTAAACAAAGAAGCTGTGAACATGGATGAGCAGGCATCTAGGCAGTAGGAAGTAGTCCTTTGTGTATATGTTTAGGAATGCTGTAGTTGGGTCACATGGTTAGATCTATTTCTACCTTTTAGTTGTCTCCCCCCCAGGATGTTTAATATTTTTACTTCTTTCTGTATTATCTATACTAATACTCTGTCAGATATATAACTATACAATAGTAAATTTTTCATTATATAATCTACCTTTTCAATCAATTAAGCACATAAAATCCTAGTTGTTTTATATTATTTGTGGCTATTGGTGAACGGAGCTATTTCCCTAATTTCTTTGTCAGCCTGTTTATCATTTGCATAAAGGAAGGCTACTGGTTTATTTGAGTTAATTTTATATCCAGCCACTTTGCTGAAGTTGTTTATCAGCTTGAGAAGTTCTCTGGGAGAAGTTTTTGGGTCACTTATATATACTTCATATTATCTGCAAATAGTGATACCTTTTTATATTCTCTGCCAATTCGTATCCCCTTGATGTCTTTTTCTTGTCTTATTGTTCTAGCTAGCACTTTGAGTACTATATTGAATAGATATGGGGAGAGTGGACATCCTTGTCTTGTCCCTGATTTTAGTGGAATTATTTCAAGGATATTTCCATTTAATTTGATATTGACTGTGGTCTTGCAGTAAACTGCTTTTATTATGTTTAGATATGGGCCTTGAGTTCCATAATACTCTCCAATACTTTTAACATGAAGGAGTGTTGTATTTTGTCAAATGCTTTTTCTGTATCTAAGGGGACATCCTTGTGGAGACCAGGTTGGGGAGCCAGGGTTGGGTGGGGCAGGTATGAGATGTGGAACAGTTGGAGGGTGGACAGGGTGGGGGAAGGAAATAAAATTTGGAGTGTAAAAAAATAAAATAAAAAATAAAAATATATAAAAAGAAAAAATATCCTAGTTGTTGAGTATTGGTTCTATTTCCTGAAAGCAGAGTACTGTTTAGAAAGTTCTCACCTAACTCTAAATCCTGATGTGTACTCTCACTCTTTTTTTCTAGAAGTTTCAGGTCTATCATTAAGTCTTCAATCCATTTAGAATTGACTTATGGGGTAGGATGCTAGAGATGAACAAGCTTCATTTATCTTTATGTAGATAACTAATTTTCCCAAAATCACTTGTTAAAAATGCTAGGTTTCTTCCCCTTCAGTATGGATTTTTGGCATTGCTGTCAAAATCTATTGACTGCAAGTGCATAAATGTATATCTGGTTCCTGGATTGTATTCCATTCATCAATACGTCTGTCTCTGTGTCCATGCCATGCTGGGTTTTTTTGTTTCATTTTTTTTGTTGTTTTGTTTTGTTTTGTTTTTTTTCAAGACAAGGTTTCTCTGTGTAGTCCTGGCTGTCCTGGAACTCACTCTGTAGCCCAGGCTGGCCTCGAACTCAGAAATCCACCTGCCTCTGCCTCCCAAGTGCTGGGATTAAAGGCATGCGCCACCACTACCAGGCATTCATTTTGTTTTTTTACTATTTATTTCTATAGTGTAACTTGAATTCAGAAATGTTGATTTCTGAACTCTCAAAAGAGTTTATACTACTCAGAGTGTTTTGCTTATTCAAGGTGTTTTGTGTATATATAAAAATTTTGATATAGCTTTTCAATTTCTGTCAAGAACTACATCAGAATTTTGATAGGGGTGGTGGTTTGAGTAGGAATGGTTATCATAGACTCATGTGTTTGAAAATAGGGATTGGAAGTGAAACTATTAGGAAGTGTGGCCTTGTTGAAGGAAGTGTGACACAAAGTGGATTTTGAGGTTCCATATGATCAAGCCATGCCCAGTGTGGGACGCGGTCTCCTTCTGCTGCTTGATGATCAAAATGTAGAACTCTCAGCTTCTTCTCCAGCGTCCTGTTTGCCTGAATGCTTCTCAACATGAAGATAATGGTCTAAACCTTTGATACTATAAGCCAGCCCCAATTAAATGTTACGTTTATAAGAGCTGCTTGGGTCATGGTATCTCTTCACACCAATAAAACCCCAACTAAGAAGTAGAGACTGCACAGAATCTGAAGCTTGCTTATGGTAGGATAGCCGTTTTCACAATGTCAATCCTACCAACCTATGAGCATGGAAGTTCTTTCCATTGTCTTGCATCTTCTTCATTTTCTTTTTCTACACTGTTTTAAAGTTTTTGCTGCATTGGTCCTTAACTTGCTGGTTAAATTTTACTCAAAGGTATTTTATTTTATTTTTGAGATGGTTGTTAATGGGATTGTTTCCCTGATTTTTTTCTGTGTTTGTCTTTGGTATGTAAGAAAGCTGTTGACTTGGTGTATTAATATTGTATCCTGGCACATTTCCATAATAGTTTATTAGTACTAGCAGTATCTAGGAATAGAGCTTTTGAGGTCTCTTATGATAGAATTATACCATGTACAAATAGGGATACTTTGACTTATTTCACTCCTATTTTCATCTCTCTTATTTCTTTTTCTTATCTTATCGCTCTAGCTAGGACTTCTAGCACTATATTGAAGAGCAGTAACAAAAGTGGATTCCTTTATCTTGTTCTGAATCCTAGAGTGCATCTTCAAATTGTTCTCCACTTAATATAACGATGGCAATTGGTTTGTTATAAATACCCTTTATTATATTGAGATATGTTTCCTTTAGCCCCAGTCTCTTCAGTTTATTTTTCCCATCAAGATATATTTAACTTTGTCATGGGCCTTTTCTAAATCCATTGGA